>JABMIG010000271.1:0-192910 GCA_013187285.1 Cyclotella cryptica
AATCATAAATCTCAGTGAGATCTATGTAGTGAAGATGTATACTGCATCAACAAACAGTTGTCTTACCCATCATTGTCTTAAGGCCCTCGGTTGCATCATGGTTGTTTCAGAATCGACCGCAAAATGAACTGGTGAAATGTGATCAGACCGGTGCCTGTCCTGAACATAACGGTCACATGTGTGTGGATGCTGGTATATATTTAACACAACTGTCATGTGTCCGCTATACCCCTCTCCTTATTGGCCCACGGTGTTCTCGGCCTGTGTCATATGTAAACCAAGATAACGCAGAAATTGGGACACACGCATTCTCTGCGTAAATGTGCATCGCGATTTGAATATATGTTTATATTCAGGCTCTAAGACGATTGAATGTTATGTTTATATTCCTGCTCTAACATGATACATATTTCATATCGTGCTAAAACACTGCAGTATTAATCTAAAGTAATCATGAACGTGGTTGTTACTGATGCATGTTATTTATGTAACATTTGTATATACATAACATTGATGTGCAATATGCCCCGCTCTTATATATGTATCATGTGATAATATATATATCGTCACACTTTTCTTTGTGTATATATATAACGACGATATATATAATGATGATGACGCAAATGGCGATCACCGCCACATCTGCGTGTTATTACCATAACGAGTTATAAATATAACATGATTATGTTTGTAACACTTGAATGCTCTATAACAATTACCAACTTATAAAATGCAATGTGCGCCATCCCTTCCTCTAGTACTGTCAGCTCTGCGCTTTGCGAAGCCCGAACTGGCGCAGGATTGTTCTGTTTTCCGCCTGGTTTTGTTTTCCTCCATTGTCCTGTCCCCCTCGTTTCTAGGATCTCCTCAGTCGTGGTCATCGCCTGAGGGGCCGCCTTCCTTCACAAACGTTTGGATTCTGGGCCCTGGGAGTTCTCTGCCTCACCACCTCATATTCACTCATGCGTTTCTGCCTCTGTGGCCTCTCTTTCCTTCTTTATCGCCCCTCCTCTTCCATCACCGCAAACTGTCCCCCAGCGCTGTTCTCCTCCCCCATTCCATCTTCTTTCGCCCTCCTTTCTTTGTTCTCCTCGCGTGTCCGCTTTACCGCTTCCGCTCTCGCTGTCTTTCTCATCGCTCGCGGAACTGTCTTCCACGCCGTTGACTGTCGGGCCTCCAAAAAACGCCCAGGCGATACAGCGCATAACTCGCTCTCAATTGCGCCTTTCTGGTGACGATGAAGCGCAACGCGGGATACGCGGACGATCCGTTTTTCTTTTGGTTATGCATAGAGCCCTGAGCTTCATCGCCGAGGATGTCTTCCTTCGTAGAAACGGTGGGGTACCACGATGAGGGAAACGCCAATCGCTGGTGGCAGTTCTAATCACCGTCTTGAGGGAGAAATTCTTCTGGAAACTCGCGCTCAAACCAGCCCACTTCTGTTCCGAATCAGACCACTCCTTGATGGCCTTGGCGGACGGGCGGATCCTTGTCACACCTGTTGCAGTGGGGAATCGCAAGTAGCTTCCTGGCTTCATTGAAATTGAAGTATCTTGGCGCAGACGCATCCCGCTTGTTGTAGTTAGCGTGGAACGCCAGCAAGTGTTCCGCGGCTTGGAAAAAGCCCATCATGGTGTCGCCGAAAGTTGTCGTCGCTGTCCGCTCGCTGCCTTGTATGTGATCAGAAACAAACGCCCAGTCGCTGGACGATTTTTCGCCGCTTTCGTCAGCCTGTCGCCATGGTTGTGTTTTCGAATCTGGGAGAGGGGGTTGGATGAAAAATTATGTACATAAACCAGCCGGGCTGGCGCGGGACAACCTGAGGGCGTCTGACTGGGGAGTTATGTACATAACGCTGTTATATATTGAGCGTTGCGTTTTTGGTGTGTGGCACTTTAGGCGCAGAGACACGTATAGCTTTGATATCCAGCCATTAATATAAAATAATACTATCAAATTTTTGTCGATTTATTTAAAAATAAAAGTTTCTAAAAATCGATATACTGTATACCTAGTAATTTCAATTTATATAACCTGCTTTAATGTATAATGACATTAATACAAATTATTGTTACATTTTAAGATTCGAAATGTTTAAAATCTTGTTTGTGTTCTCCAAACGTCCATAAAATATATTATATAAGCTTTTTTTGGTGACCATTTTGCAGAAAGTGACCAAAAATCACCATAAATAAAAAAATCGGAGGACTGGAGGAGGGAGGAGGAGGAGGGAGGAGGGAGGAGGGAGGAGGAGGGAGGAGGGAGGAGGGAGGAGGGAGGAGGGGAGGGAGGGGAGGGAGGAGGAGGGAGGGAGGGGAGGAGGAGGAGGAGGGAGGAGGGAGGAGGAGGAGGGAGGAGGGAGGAGGGAGGAGGAGGAGGGAGGGAGGAGGGAGGAGGGGAGGGAGGGGAGGGAGGAGGAGGAGGAGGGAGGAGGGAGGAGGGAGGAGGAGGGAGGAGGAGGGAGGAGGGAGGAGGGAGGAGGGAGGAGGGAGGAGAGGGAGGAGGGAGGAGGAGGAGGAGGAGGGAGGAGGAGGAAGAGCAGTAAAAAGAGAAAAAAGTGGTTTGGTTTCGAATAAACTAAAATTTTGACAATATATTTTTATCTATTATGCCATATTGTTTGGATGCATGAAGCAGATATAGTACAAAAAGCAGTTAGACGAAATGTGACACTATCATATATAAGCTGTATGTTGAGACATATACAACTGTCAAAAGACTTATTCAGTTAAACTTCTTTATCATATCTGTGGTTTTGGAGGATCCATACTAAATATTGCAAAATTATTTAGAGGCTGTTGCTCTTGCCACAAATATTTTACCAGATTGATAAGTCAAAGGTACACTATATAGCGTAGAAAGCCATAGAAATTTGTCATATCATCTTTTCACCTATTGGCTGCAGTTTGATTTTGCATGAAAAATATGAAAAGCTGACATGAAGTAAATGCATAATTAAATCACTCTTCTCCAGAGAAGGGACCATATGGCCTGTCACTAGAGTAAGTGATACAAATAGAACAGTAATGAAATAATCATATTGAGGTTGAGGGAAATGTGGTATGGCACTATGAGATTAAATTACGAGTAAAGTGATTGTCAAATTTTATCTTGACTGGTACAGTAGAAAGTGCGTACTTTGAATGCAATTTCCAAAAATAAGACTATCTCTGAGAAATAAGACTATTTCTGAATCTCGGTTTTAGTCTTATTTTTCAGAGATAGTCTTATTTTATGGAAAAGACTTATTTTTTGGAAATTAGGGGCATCTCTGCATAGGAATAGTACATTTTTGCATAGCTCTCTGTTATATGCTTATTTCTCTGCAATAGGCTTATCTGTTGGAGAAGGCTTATTTCTCAAAAATGTCTTATTTGTAATGCTATTTCAGACAAATAAGGCTTCCCCGAGAAATGCGACTATTTTTGATAAAGAGATGACTCAGATTGAGTTTTCTGGATCAATAAATTAAATTACAACTAGAGGTAGGTATTGTATATTTTATAAATAGACAAGTTTTCTCAACCTAATTGAAATTAATAGTAGTCATTATTGATGTAATCCACGATAACAATGATTCAATAATGATTATTCTAATCAACTCAATGGTATGTTGTCCTACTTCTCTGTAACACAATACTCATCAACATTCTCAATGTCTTAAAGAATAGAGATGGAAGCAAGGTGGAGAGCCCTCTCTTCTTAACTTGAGCCAAACAATAATAAACTAATTACAAAGAGACAAAAAAGAGCAGCAAGCCAGGTAAGGTTGCCTGGAGACTCACCTTGTCCAAATCACAACTGGTGTATTGTTTTTTGCCAACCAGGAGCATGATACCAAGCAAATGCAAGTTCAAGGCCAAAGAGAGCCCCATAATACACAGTTCACTGCAAAGTCAATGCAAGACTGCACAAAAAGAAAACAAGTGGGAAGAGGCAGTATGCTGGTAGACTGGGTGGCAGTAGAACTTGTGGCATGAGCTGAGTGAAACTGTTGGGGCAGTGTGTATTGTGTGGCTCCATGTAGATGACCCCCACCATGCTGGGACTGGGAGCCCCTTTTATCCTGGCCCACATTATCATGATTGCTGCCTAGTTGGTCATGCACCCAGATGAGTTTTGGAAGGTAGAGGAACGATAAGAGAAAGGGCACAGTTGAAAATGATAGAGCAGGAGGTGGGACAAAGGGGTGGAATGATATGCTTGCAGTGGAAAGGCAACTGTGATGGAGTTGGTCGCAACCAATGGTGCTCAATATACCAAAGGTGGTTGGTCATGAATGATTTCTTTTTATGGTGTTATGTTATAGTCTGTTACAGTAGACTTCTTTTTAATTGTAGAGGAGTCATAGGGGTCATGTGATTTTTATACTGTCACATGGAAATTGGGGGCCTCAAGTGTGACACAGATGGTCTGCTAACTAAGCGTCTATCTTATTAATGTTATTGATATTGGTCATTTCATAAGTTTTGAAAGTTGACTAAGAAATGCTAAATTTAATGTGACTTTGCATGTTAGAATTTAGAAAAAGTCATTATGTAAAGTCTATTTAAATAGGTTTTATGTTTGATCTATACGTTGTAAATAACATTGACTTGGGCATAATAATAGCCTGGTGGTCATCACTAGTCTTTGGGAGGTGCTATGTGTTGATTTCATGGGACCACCTACCCTCTAGGTGAGGATGGAACAGAAATTGATTTTGTGTGTGTTGCTCTTATTATGATTGACCTGGAGTAAACATCAAGCTGCTTCAGAAGAGTTGAACTGTCTGACATGGGCACCATGACACATGACAATAAAGTTACTGTAACCCTTACATTCACAAATCATCTGCAATGTTTAGAACCTTGGTTGACAATACCTGGCCATGCCCTTATTCTCATTGTCAGTGACTCATTTATGACAGTTGAAGCAACTTTGCCTTCATTCAAAACACCAGTATGTTTATATGACATCATGAGCAAGCCAACCAGTGTCAAGAATCCACAAGCAAATGCTATGCTGGAGTGCATGGATCAATTATGCATGACAATGCCACACAATGTTGAAATGCTGTATATCATGCTTTCTAAGTCCCCACAAATTATAAGATCTCCCCGCAATTCTTAACATTTTTGATTTTTACCTCATTAAAGATCATGGACCTTCTAATCCCTACATCATTATTCTCTTTCTAAATAGCAACCAGCCAATATTTGTTGCTCCCTGTAACTCCACATGTTGTCACAAATCCTCCTATGTTAGTGAAACTCACCACTTATTTCAGATAAATTGTTAGCATGACCCAACAAGAGAAGTGCAATGGGGGAGGTACAATACAGTACCAAACCAATACATCAAACTAATTTTATAATTTACTTCTATTTTCACCATGTTAGTTTCACTAACTTTGCATGGATTATAAGATCCCCCAAAATGTATCTTTTGAAATTTTGGGAGGGGTCATATAAACCATGAAATACAGTAGACATGGCCAATACAGTTGTTTTTAGTAACATTAAAATGTTCCAGGGATTTGCTCAACTTAACACATGCTATCAAAGCCTCATCAGGGGCAACATTTTGTTAGGACATATTGTATGACATCTCTTACAATGAAAAATGGAACAAAATTGGAGATTACATGCAACGCCAAACAGATTGCAATAATCCTTCTGAAAATTGGTTGTGAATAGATAGGGAAAACACAGTTGTTGATCAAGTACTGCTATGGAAAGATGGTATCCTCTGTAAATCAGAAAGTTGGTATTGGAAATGGTACAACATACTACACCTCTATAGAATCCTGCATTTTTCCTTTTGTAGGAATGGGATCATATTGTCCCTTCATTTCTATCTTCTCTGTATAACTAACTGATAAAGACAATAAGAAAGTATATAACCAACAGCCATAACAACTCATTTACCCCCATTTTGATCTGTGTAATACGCTTATGGGAGACAACCTCAAATTCTCCTGACCTATAGTTTGTGATCACAATATCAGGACACCGAAGGGGTTATAATTGAAAACATACACGTTATGGTTTCGTTTTTGTGCAAGTGTGATGCTTCATCCATGACTTCTGATGAGTGTTGATTTTGTCATCAAAATGACAATTGTCCAACTACAACAATGATAATTGTACACAATCTTACAATTTTTTAGAACACTACAAAAATCTTTGCTGTTGTTGCTGCTGAGAAAGCCGTCACTTTCATTGCTGCTGTTTAAATTGCAGTCTTCTTGTTGTTGATGATGTCGTCTATTTGGTTGATACATCAATATCCCAAATGTAAAGCATGACATAGGCCAATTATCTACTCTACAGTAGTACTCTAGGGTAAACTGAAAGATACCCTTAATTTTTCAGGAGATGAGGGATATCTCCCAATACTGGCAAGAACCAGCAAATAGCAAGAATAGGTTCACTACCCAGAAATACCATTTGGGAATAATGCTTTATGTCATCAACTAATGACATAAAGACATACCATATCTGTGTATTAATGTCAAAATACCACTAGCGTAGTATTCATCTGTAGGCAATACTGGGTTCTGTGTACAATTGAGAATACCATGACTCAATCCTATAATATTTAGGTAATCATAATTCTACACTGGTGGTCATTTCCGTTGCATATAACACTAAAAAATTCCTAACAAATTAATAATGCTAGGGCCTATAATACCACCTCGCGGTGACTAACATAAGATACAAAAATAAGTCAAGCTCATTTCCATTGCGCTCCCTCAAACAAGAAGCAAACAATCATGGCCGATTTGTCTCCATCGGCCGCAGGCGTGACCAAGGTCGTGTTCAACAAAACACACATTTCACCCGCCACAAACACGCCCTTTGCCACGGAGCGACCCATGGTGCGTTGCATTTTTTCTTTCCCAGTATTTCCACACAGAATTGTCACCCTCGTGATTGCGGAAATATGGCCTATTTGTTGCATGTTTTCTCCCAGAGCCACACCGCGTCAAAACAAACTTTTCAGACGCAACGTCCCCTTTCTCTTCTAAACTAATATCTTATGCATCATCGCGTTTTTTTCCCTCAGCTGAGATGCATCCTTAAACGACCACACACCCCTGCTTATGGTCACCCTGATGATGTGTGTGCACAACACAAAATCCGTGGTAAGTGCTTGATTTCGTGTTGAGAACTCTTACCCTTTGTTCCTTACTTCCGTCCCATCTAAAAATAACCAGCCTGTAGCATAATCTTGGTGGTAAGTTTTATATTATAGAATGTTGATTGTCGCATGATACCCTTCCGCTCATAACTCGTGTTTGTCTCTCCTCTCTCTCTGTCTCTCCTCTCTCTCTCTCTCTCTCTCTCTCTCTCTCTCTCTCTCTCTCTCTCTCTCTCTCTCTCTCTCTCTCTCTCTCTCTCTCTCTCTCTCTCTCTCTCTCTCTCTCTCTCTCTCTCTCTCTCTCTCAAGTTTAAATCAAAATTATTTTTTGGCATGTCTGAAATAGATACACATTCTTAATGGGGATGAGGTGGCCACTTTGATATTGGTTTCAGCAGGGATTTGAGTTTGTTTCACCATTATGAAGTGCAGAAAGAATTCTCACCATGATGGAACCTTCTCATTAGACTTCATCACACAACAATCAACCCAGATTATTAGCCTTCCTGCAAGAAGAAATGAAAGGAAACAAGAGTGCATCATACTTTTATCCTTTTTGATGGCCTGGGGATAGCAGAGATATCAATGCTTTCTTCCCCCCTATTTTGAAGGAGTTTTTGCAATAAAAGTCTTAGACAATTTTTTACGTCTCTCTAGCAATTTATAAAATAGTTAGACCTTAAATTACGAAATGTTTAACCTTGTGATAATGTGTAGTGATTTTCAGCCTTAGTAGGTATTTGGTGGTGGTACACCAAGTAGTATAATATTTTCATATGTTCATAGTACTGTAAATCTGTATTTTCACTATGGGTAACGGACATCGTGTAAATTCGTATTTTCACTATGGGAAATAGCCGTGGCTTAAATCCGTATTTTCACTAGTTGTAAATCGGTATTTATAATGTAAATCCGATGTTAAGCTTCTTCTTAATAAGTTACACGTATTTTTAATATGGGAATCGGCCGTGGTCTAAATCTTTATTATGGGAAAGGACCAATGTGTAAATCTGTCTGTAGTGTAAATCCTTATTTTCACTATGATAACGGCCGTAGTGGAAATCTGTATTTTCACCATGGGAAACAGCCGTAGTGTAGATCCGTATTTTTGTAAATCCCCTATTTTCACTATGTGTAACGGTCGTAGTTTAAATCCTTATTTTCACTATGGGAAACGGCCGTAGTATTGTAAATCTGTATTTTCACTATGGGTAACGGACGTCGTGTAAATCCGTATAGTGTAAATCCGTATTTTCACCATGGCAAACGGCCGTAGTGTAGAACCGTATTTTTGTAAATCCCGTATTTTCACTATGGGTAACGGCCGTAGTGTAAATCCATATTTTCACCATGGGAAATGGCCGTAGTACTGTAAATCTGTTGTAAATCCGTATTTATAGTGTAAATCTGATGGTAGTCTTCTTCTTATTAAGTTACACTTCAAGTTACCATTACAATTTTTGTAAAATAAGACAAGTTGTTCACTTAAAGTTACCCTTTCCATTCTTTTAAAAAGTTGACACGTTGATCACTTCAAGTTACCATTATTATGTCGTGCACGGAGGTGTGCCACCACTTTTTTTTTCGGGCCGACAATTTTTTTTAATCTCGCAAGAACAGCCATTTTTCACCAAACGACGTCCTTATCGGCTCGGACGGCATCAATTCTTCCCCGATTGCCAATCTAACTAGCACAATCCAGCATCCTTTATACCATCCACAATCTCCCTGCTTCGTTTGGGCAGTGGTGCCCTATTTCTCCCGCCAGAGCACCAACAACACCCTCCATTTTTGTTGATTTATGATGGATGTCATCTGAAGATGATGGAGGTGAGTCCTCTAGGCTTCATGCTGGGCCATCTGAGGATGGGAACGACTCTCCCGGTCCTATTGATCATGTCTTTTTGGCGCAACATGGACTTTTGACCAACAAACAGGGAGGGTTATACCGCAAAGGCCATAGGTATCATAAGGCGACAAAATTACTTGTGTGCTCATGTATTAATTGTTTGGGAGGGGATGACATTTCAACAATCAACATCAGCCAGGTCTCCAAGGAGACAAATACATCAAGAGGTTTTGTGCGTAAAGTTTGCAACGAAATGAATGAGAACAATGGCAACATCGTGGAACCCTGTGCAATCAGACAAGAGAGAGCAAAAGGTCCAGGTGTTAAAACATTTGACAAGTGCGATATGTTTGTTTTACTTATGTTGTATTTTGAAGAGCCTAGCCGCTCCAATGCAAGTTATGTGGAACGGCTATATTGTGCGACAGGGACAGTAACCTCTACGTCAACTGTGTCTCAGTGGACGTGGCTCTTACATGAAAAGGTGAAGTCCCTTCCTTGATAGCTCCTGCTGACTTTAGGAATACATACTCCATTTATGGTATGTGTGGAATTGATCTTAGCTCACCCCCACTGTGTTGGAGAATTCATGATGGGAACAATGATTCTGAAGAGTTCTCGTATGACGTTGAGCGAGCTTGTCAGTTGGGGTATTTGAGGTATGGAGACGTGTTGGTACTGGACAACGCAGCAATTCACACAGGGAAAGACAACAAATATCTGGAAGATTTTGTGTGGCATGAATTTGGAGTGTTCATTCTCTTTTTACCCACTCAATCACCGGAATGGAACCTGCAGGAATTAGTCTGGAGACTCATGGTTAGGGGAATGCAGTCATACCCACTTCGAGTCCTGAGAGAAGTAGACAAACACAGTCCTGCATTTGCTGCTCATGAAGTTTTAGGTCATGAATGTGTACGTGGTTTCTTTAGAAAATCGCAAGTTCTTTAGCGCTAAAAATAAGTACTTATTAATTAAATATTAGGATGCTTTACGAGTGTAATGTAAATAGTTCTAGTCCCGTTATTGTCTTCTAATTTGAAAGGAAATACCACGCATTCTTATAATAGTTCTGTCATAGAGTTCTAATTATAACAGGAACATATATACATTCATTCCAATAGATCCACAGAATGTGGGGTTTCAAGTCCGTTTTCGTTGGAAGAGTTGCATGAAGGGGTATTGCAAATGCCACCACTACCAATCTCAAATTGTGAATTGCTCTTCCTGGTCGGAGTAGTTCCATAATCAATGAATGACAATTTCACATCGGATACATCTGTTTCCATGTCATGACGACGGTGTTTCCTGTGATGTTGCCTTTTTACCCTCTTGCTCTTCTTTGCATGATCTTTAGACCTATGGTGTTTGCGTTTGTGGCGAGGAGGAGTGCTCATGTCAGAGTTTGAATCAGAGGAAGACGAAGAGGATAAATAATGACAATGACGGCGGCTTGTCTTCTTATGTTTCTTTGACTTTTCCCTTTGCGATACTTAACAAACAAAAAGAACAAATGAGAATGGATGTCTTCCTTGAATTTTTAACAGGGTTAGTACTCACGAACGCCCCACTGTTGTCAACACTAAAAATTCCACCACTTATAGTTGAAAGTCGCTTCTTGCGAATGTTGTGGTTGTGTTCCATCTCATCCTTTTTGATCTTGCTATTATGAGACATCAACGCACGTTTCTCCTCTATTCGTAGACGGGATTTCTCCCTCGCAAGCTCAAGTTGACTCGGTTTGTTTGGTGCCTATGAAATATGGATGAAATGTAAAATGAGATGAAATATTTGTGCCGGGATAAAACATATGTACACATGCACTCACTGGTTTTTCAACAACATTGGCTTGCATTGCTTTATCAGCCTTGGCCTTGTACATGTCCCTTTCGGTGTTGGACTTTGTCAACTCCTTTTTCAATGATGCAACTTCCAATTTCAAAGATTCGATTACATATTTATGCTTGGCCTTCGTCTCCGTTAGTTTCTTCTCTGCCTTAGCCAAACTCTTCAATCCTCCCTCAATTTTACCATGAAAAATCTTGATAGTCTTTTGCATAGAACTGATGTGGTTCTTACCTTCGGCCAACAAACTGTCGCTGTACGAACGCTCAGTGTGTATGCCATTCTGAAGCATCACATTGTTCTCGTTTGCACTTTTGATGTAGGTGAGTGCTCTGTTGTTGACTTTGGCAGATGCTGCCACACAGACAGTACCCTTCACCTTCTCCTGTTTGGGTTTGACAGTTGTGAAGGTTGGCATGGGAGGTTTTGATGGCACAAGGATAGTTGATGGCTCAACATCTGTGACAGACGTAGCAATGGTCTGGTCCAACAGGGAGACTTCATCTGTTGGATTGGGGCCCTGGATGGTAGGGATGTTGTCATTCTCTATGACAGTTGAGCCCTGAGACATGCCATGTTGGCCTTGGGAGGGATCCCCTTCTGATTGACGGCCAGAACGGTGTTCACGAGTTGACATAGTGGAGAATCCATCAAAAATTGACGAAAATGGAGGGTGTTGTTGGTGCTCTGGCGGGAGAAATAGGGCGCCACTGCCCAAACGGAGCGGGGGGATTGTGGATGGTATAAAGGATGGTGGATTGTGCTAGTTGGATCGGCGATCGGGGAAGAATTGATGGCATCCGAGCCGATAAGGATGTCGTTTGGTGAAAAATGGCCGTTCTCGCGAGAATAAAAAAAATTGTCGGCTCGAAAAAAAATGCGGTGGCACACCTTTTCTTCAACAGTCCACAAAAGCAACAATCAAATTTCATATCAAACAAAAGCAACAATCAACCATCAAATCAAATGAAAGCAACAATCAAATGGAGCTTGCTTTGAAAGGACGTGACAAAAGCATGAATTAGAGGGTGTTATTCGTTGTGGGATATTTCTTCATTTTTGTTGATTGTTGTATGCTAGCAGTTGTTCTTTTTGGGGAGGCAGATTCCGGTGGAAATGATCATGGTGGCATAGTACAATAAATTTTTTTGTTAGTATGATATTACTTATCTAGCTTGCTGATTTTTGAGGCGCTAACGCCGAGACCTTCTTCTAAAAAATAGACACGTTGTTCAAGTTACCATATTACCATTCTTGTAAAAGTTGACACGTTGTTCTTTCAACCTATTCACAAGATATAATTTTAAAGGTGGGCAATTACTTAGGACAATATAACTGCCAATGTAAGTCAAAGGGAAAAATGAATTATGTACAGGTAAGTTCGCATCAACTTCATGGTCAGTACCTGTTTTGACAAAAAGCAAAAAACCTGTCTCACTGGAGAAGAAGGAGGAGGAGAAGGAGAAGGAGAAGGAGAAGAAGGAGAAAACGGCTCAGTTTCCAACACAACTAAGATTTTGAAAAAATCTTGACACTCCGGGCAGAAGTTGTCGTAGGTCCTCACATATCCCCATCCTTTTCTTACGGTGCAATAATTGCACCATAACTAGCTTTCTCCATCTCAATCCTTATAGTGTAATTATTGCACCATAAGGAGGACGATTCCTATGTCCCTCGCGTAGAAATATAAAAAGTCTCATTTGCCATCAAAAGGTAATTTCATTTTGGCATCATTATTTGGATAAAAATACTTAGGCCTCATTTTTGGTCTCTTAACACGAGAATGCTAGGCATAAGTAATACCTTAGAGAAGTTGTGCCAGAAAAACACAGAAAAAGTTGGAACAGTTGGACACAGACAGCCAGATGCCACACCACATCGCCATCTCTGGCATAACCACCCATGTCTTCCATGACAAACACAACTATTCCTGTCACTATTTCCTCCGTTTCTCGGCTCCCTGATGGACTTTTTCAACGAACCATGCACCATTCTCTTCCTCTCTTCAGCGCGCATCAAGTGACATTTGAATTCAGCCGTAAGTCCATTTGTATCAGGAGTTATACCATTTTCCCTGCCACACTTGTGACATTCGTGATGACAGTTAACTCTTCATGTCACTGTTTTCTCGGATTCTCGGCTCCCTGATGGACTTTTTCAACAAAACATGCATCATTCTCTTCCTCTCTTCAACGAGCATCTAGTGACATTTGAACTCAGCAGTAAGTCCATTTGGATCCGGAGTTATACCATTTTCCTCGCCACACTTGTGATATCCATGCTGATACTCTTCATGTCACTGTTTCCTCCGGTTCTCGGCTCCCTGATGGACTTTTTCAACAAAACATGCATCATTCTCTTCCTCTCTTCAGCACGCATCTAGTGACATTTGAACTCAGCAGTAAGTCCATTTGGATCCGGAGTTATACCATTTTCCCTGGCACTCTTGTGTCATCCTTGATGAAAGTTAACTCTTCATGTCACTGTTTTCTCCAGTTCTCGGCTCCCTGATGGAATTTTTCAACGAAACCTTCACAATTATCTTCCTCTCTTCAGCGTGTATCTAGTGACATTTAAATTCAGCCGTAAGTTCATTTTCATAAGGTGTTATACCATTTTCCCCGTAATGAAACATTTATTGCTCAACGATTGGCACAACAACCTTGGGTTAGCAGCGTATTCGATGTTGGTTTGCTACAGTCCAAACGTGGAGCTGAATGGATAGCAGTATCACCAGATACCATTATTTTGGCGGATTTGCCTCATGAATCTGATGAGAATGAAAAGCAGGTTCTCTTTGTAGAGATGAAAACTAGGCAAACAGGAAAGACTATATCTGGAGCAAAAGAAGCGGTGCAGAATTATGGTCAGCTTGTATTTTGCAAGTATTGAAGGGCTGTGAGAGAAATGTGATAGTTATTATGTTATATGTGTTTATCAGGAAGAGGGTAATTGAAATATCAACAGATTTGTTTGTAAAAAAATTAAATTCCAAAATGTGTTCTTTCTCAGCATTGTATGAAGGAATTGGTTCAAAAACAAACGGTGCAATATTTGCACCGTAAGAAAAATCAAGAATTTGACCAATGTGTGCGGTGCAAATATTGCACCGTAGCTGGGGGTGGGGATATACTATGGTACCTTTCATCATGATTCTCCTCACAACAACAACACCTCACAAGACGTGTTTCATGATTAGGCACCTCTCTCTCTAGGAGCTCTTACATCTCAAAGCGCTGTCAGCAACCCCCACCAAGCGCCATGTCCTCCCTTCGCGACGAAGCGTTCTCTCTTCTCAAAGAGGCAGAAGAGTTGGAACGGGAAGCCTCAAACCAAGACCAATCACCCCCCAGTGATGGTCAAGCCACCGGCGAGGGCAAAGGTGGCCTCTCAAATTACTGCTCTCGTCTGGAAGAATCTTCAAAAAAATATCACGAGGCATGCTATTTAATGAAACGACTCGCGAATAATACGCTTAACGGAGTAAGTCCCGATGCCACAAAAATGAGAACCTTACTTGCTGATAAAATCGAGCACTATGAACATCACGCGGAATATTTAATCAAGAAAGTCAAGGCATACAGAGATCAGGCGAAGAGTCAAACGACGGAGAACGATAGTGATAGAAAAAAAAACAGCTTCGCGTTTGAGCATAATGACAGCCCGATTTCATCTTGGGAAAATAATCACTCATCTCGCTTAGACGCAGCATCCCACATGATGCCAAATGCGCAAAATGCATTTGATAACGACAAATCGAGTGGCAGTAACAACGAAGCAGCCGTGCGAACAGCGGGAAAGGCATCGCTATTGCTGTCTTCCGCGATTGCGTTAGACGAGAATGAAGAGTTTTCCACCGCTATCGAACAGTATTTATCGTCGGCACATTTCTATTTGGAGGCAGTGAAAGCTCTCTCCGAAGACAGCAAAACCGAAACGTCGGTGAATCGAGTTTTTCATGAAGCTCGCTCGAACAATGATTTGATTGCTTCCCTTAAGCGAAAAGTCAAAATGACACTCGATCGAGTGGAAGAGCTGAAGAAAAAAGGGCCATTGAACAACACCAATGGGCGTGATTATATTGACTTGCACTCTAAAGTTGGACAAAAATCTTCTGACGTAAATGACAAGTTAAAAAATCTAGCATCATCACATGAATCAACGCAACACCAACTCTCGCAGGACGAAATCGATGTTCTCCTCCGTTCTTCTCTCATTGCCTCTGGAGTTTTTCTACCATGGAAAGACGAAGAAGCACAATCATATAATTACTTCTCTTCCGCCCCTTCTTCGTGGGTCGACCCCGATGGTTTGCTTATTCTTTCTGATAGGCAAAAAGAGAGATTTTACAAATGGGCTCGTCCCGACGAAATTTTGAATATGAGAGAGGGAGCGACATCATCCCCGTTACAAATCAAAATGGTGCACTCCATTACGCCATTTACTATCAAACAACATTGTGTCTCTGACTGTTCCTTTGTAGCTTGCCTTTGTATTGCGGCAGCATACGAGCGTCGCTTCAATAAAAGATTGATTACCTCTTTGATATACCCACAAGACTCTTCGGGATTCCCAATCTACAATCCCCATGGCGTGTATATGGTCAAATTGTGGTTGAATGGCGTTGCAAGAAGGGTTCTCGTAGACGACTTATTGCCGGTGGATGCAACGGGATCTCTTTTATGTTCTCATACGACTTCTATGATGAGTGGATCAAAAAGAAACCTCCTAAACGACTCTTCTTTAGAGCTTTGGGTGTCGATACTTGAAAAGGCATATATGAAGCTATGCGGCGGATACAATTTTCCAGGCTCAAATAGTGGCATCGATCTCTTTTCTCTCACGGTGAGATGACGATCTTTGTAGTTTGATGCGGGTGCAAACGAGACATCCTGACGTTTCATGCTTATTGTATCTGGCACTTACTTTTTAGGGATGGATACCAGAGCGAATCTTCTTTCCCGAAGACGCATCTGATGTGAAAGATTTTGAGACTCCAGTCGAAAGGGCCTGGGAACGTTTGTACAGGCAAGTGGGATTATGTCCATCTGTCTATTTGCGACCCATTCACTGATATCATTACTAATGGTGTGACATAATCTCATGTTAATAGTGCTTACTCCTATGGGGACTGCCTGATAACAGTATCGACAAGCAAGGAGTTGACGGAAGAAAAGGCGGCAGAAGTTGGTCTTTTCACTGCCCATGCCTATGCCGTATTGGGAGTAATTCAAACCACTAATGGAACAAGACTATTGCAACTCAAGAATCCTTGGGCTTCACAGGTAAGGTCGCACCTAGAAACTCCCAACTCGTTTTATTTTTGCTAGGATTTTTTATACAACCACTTGTTCACTTGTTCACTTGTTCAATTGAAGGGGTGGAAAGGGAAATACTCCTCAAACGACAAAGTTAGTTGGAGTGATCCTAATTTTTGCGCTGAAGTTGGATATGATGCTCATTCCGCATCTATCCACGACGACGGAGTCTTCTACATTTCATGGGATGATGTCCTCATTTACTTTAGAAATCTCCATCTCTCGTGGAATCCCGCCTTATTCCATCACAAAACTACGATGCATGGGTTATGGAATAAAGAGCTTGGGCCGGCTGACGATTCATTTAACATAGGAGAAAACCCGCAATACATTGTCAACCTCTCGAAAAATGCCATTGACAACCATGCGACACTATGGATTTTGTTGACGAGACATGTTACAAAACAAGAGCAAGAAGGCGGAGAAGTGAGTGTGTGTTCGCAACTCTTGCTTGAAATTCATACCCTCTGTCTAGTCCTAAAAACCTCTCTCTTGTCAACGCGAATGTCTCTCAGGTTTCTAATTACCTAACTCTACACATTCATCGCATAACAAGTTCAAAACGACGTGTCTGGTACCCTGGAGGCACTAACTGCGTTCTTACGGGAGCATATACTAATAATCAGCATATTCTTATTCGTTACGATGTAGAAGGGCCATCGGACAAGCACCTGTCAATTGTCCTTAGTCAATACAAGAAATCAAATGACTTGTGCTATACGTTATCGGTAAGTCAACTTAGATGTGCTTTTGCCTGAACTTTTCGTTGGCATATATTTTCACATGCTACCGCGCCTTGATAGTGTTATTGTACAGAACCATTCAATCTGAGCCGGCCAGAGGACCCGCTTCCATTTTGTTGTATTTTGAAGGGATCGTGGGAGTTGAGAGATAGTACAACTTCCGAACCACAGAACTCTCTGCTTATTGGAACTGCTGGTGGGCCTCCAGGAAAAGGCAGTTTTGGTTCCAATCCTCAATGGAGTTTAGTCGTAGAACAAGAAACATTTATTCAATTGAAGTGCATGACGCAGAAATCACTGGCAGTAAATGTCGTTGTCGTTCAGACTGGCTTCGCAAGCAGCAGACGAGCATCAGGACTTCAGATGATAGGCAAGCGAGTGCATCATCTTTATGAAGCACCAATCGTTGACTCGGGAGATTACCGGTATGGTTTTGTAGTCACTGAACGAGTGTTACTGCCACCTGGGTCATACACAATTGTTGTCAGCACCTTCGAGGTGGGTGAGTTGGGCTCATTCATACTACATGTTATGTCAGACAATCAGGTAGATATCGAAGCAATGAGATGATACATATGCTTCCGTTTCTTGATGTCTGTTCTCATTGTGTTGGCGAGTGAGATAATGCTTACCGCATTTACTAACCGAACGTCATCTAAGCGGGTATCTGAGTTAAATGGTTACGTAGCACTAGCCCGATCGTTTATTTTATTGCCGGGAAAGAATGAAATCAGTTATATGGTGTGTGGAACGTTGAGATGTTTCATTCACCATGTAAAAAATTGCGCGTCATCTTATGAGAATTATGACAAAACATAGCTATCAAGAAGATCGAATTTATTACGACAATGTTAGTATACCTGACTATGGCAGCACAATTGGATTTGGCATTTTAAGCAAGAAGGACGAGGCAGTTGGTTTAAGTCAACATGTTTGTAAAGCGAGAAAATTATTAAGAGTTATGAAGAGTTAGATCTAGATCTGTGCGGGGTTTGTACAAGTGTTTTACGTTAACTAAAGATTTTGTTGTTTAGATCTGTCGTCGAAGTAATCGTAGGTAGTAACACATGGCCTTTTTTGCATTCCACCTCGAGTGACTCATCGTAATGCGTAATTTCACCTCGATTCGAGCAGTTTAACCTGAGATTCAAGTGTAGCTTTCATCTCCATCAAAATAGTGATTTTGCTTTCGTTTAGTCTTTCTGTGCGCTCGTGTGTTGCAGACATGGCTGCTATTTCTGCTCGCAATCGGCTGCATTCTTCTTGTAACTCGGACAATTCGTCACTCCTATTTTCCATGTCGAAATGCTCGTTGTAAAGCCTGGAGGGATCACACTGGGGGGCTTCATCGTCTGAGCAAGCCGATACTTGATCGGTGTACACTTGATCCCCCTCGTTGTCAGTGCAGTGGTTCAAGACAAGAAGATCTTCGAGCTTCATGATTTGGCGAGCCTTAATGCGAACCTCTGCCTCCAACTCATTCAGTTTTGATTGCAAACACGCATTAGCTTCTTGACTAGCTTCTAGTTTCAGCTGCAGTTCTGTGTTCTCTTGCTCCAACGCGACCACTTTCCTTTTGATGCTTTTTGCATGGTACTTATCATTCCTAAAACCCTTAGACAAAGCCTCCAATTTTGCAATTTTCTGTTGCTGGGAAGAGAGCGCCCTCACAAGGGCTTTGAGGGCATCGACTTCTGTCGCTTGCTCTACTCTGATTAATCCGGCATCGTTCTGCCGCATAAGGACATTTACAATGGACGATGATAGAATATTTTTGAGATCAATGAAGATGTAGGACATCAAGTTACCGATCGTTGCAATGAAATAAATAGGAATGAGCAACAAGACCAATGAAAAGAGTACGAGAATGGCCATCGTATCGTGGATGTCAGTCCACGACATTTTTCAATAGTAGAAGGTTAAGCAGTGTAAACGAATTTTAACGTGAGACGGCATTAGAATGGATGGATCAAGGACTTGATTTTTTTAAAATGAAACGAAACACATTCAAATAAACAGAGATTCTGGTGAACCTACCTGGTCTTTAATCTCAACTCTAGTTGCTCCATTTTTAGATGACTTTAAGCTGTAGCCATCTTTGTTCAAAACAGAATGGCTTTGCTTCTCATCCACAAGACCATGATCATTGTCAACAACTGGCATCTTGGGGATTAGTGCTATCCCCCCGTATGAATCCTCGCTAACGCATAGAGATACAATTCCATCAGTATCAAATCCCAGTCCGACCCAGTTGTTGCAATCAAATTTCTTCTCCGGTGTGCGCGGTTCGTCATCGAAAGGAATGACACGAGGAACTGGAAGTTTTGCATCGACCCGTCGAAGCTGAAGCGATATTTCTTCGTCGCTGCAAGCCGTCAGAGAGAGGAGAGATGCGTGGTCAAACGACGCGGGGTCATCAAGTTTCGTGACATGTTGGAACGACCCTGCCCCATTAGCGTTGTTGCGGCCACTGTTTCCGAGCCCTATGCTGTCGGCGATTCTTTGAACAAATGTCTGAGATTGATGGGTGTCACTATGATCATGGCTGGAGGATCTCTTTCCCCTAGCAGTCCTTCTCGTATACACGCGCATGATTGTGTTCAGGATCAGTTAACACCTGATGAGGTGCTATGCATGATTTACCAGATGTTGGAGGTGTTGTACAGATCTCATACCGTCACGTAGCACGGTTCTGATCTGTTCTAATTTGGGGAGAAGTACGGTATGGTACGATAGGGTTCACCTGAGAGAGAAGGTTCACCTCTCTCCTCTCTTCTCTCTCCTCTCTCGATACCATATTGTACCATAGAGAGGAGAGAGAGAGCAGAGTTCACTTAACCCATTGCCATCGACGCCGACCTATCCCGACTCTAACGAACATTCATCGAATTTTAGGATGATAAACGTCGGACTTTCCACAGTTTTATATAACCCGGTCAAGAAAATTGTTAGCGGAATGATATTTAAATCCATCAATGCGTGTATGTTTTAAAATCATCCGTACGTAGGAATAAGATGTATGCGTTAGTAGCCGTTTGTTGACCACCCCCACGTCTATATGACCCCACCTTTCCGCCAATCAGAACACGAATTTTTTAAGAACTTGAATAGAGCACATCTGGCCTACCGTATAAATCGGATTTAAAGTCCTTCATAATATAAGTCAAGTGGGAGTAGAATCGTTGACATTTGTTCTTTTCTGCTCCAATAACACTCGGACAGCGCTAGAAAGTAAAGAAATAGATTCTCCTCACTGTCAGCAACACGCCCATATGTATAGCTCCGCACAATTCCTTCTGGTTAAGGAGTTATGCCAGATGGTAGCAGAACACACCACACATCACGGGGCACATCACGAGCACATCACGTCAGTCGACGGTGGAGGAGGACACATCAATTTTTGGCGCGAAGTGAGGTGGAAAGGGCAAAAAAAAGAAGTACCCCCCCTACGGAGGTTACTAGCAAAGATACCAAAAAATATAACACGGGCGATAAGCTAACTTGAGCGTATTATAAGTTAACACTTTAATGTATCTTTTGACATTTCACTTCCTTTAAATCCGATTTATACGGTAGTCGTATTCACTGCAACTTCCTGGAAGACCTGTTTTTTGGCAATAAAATGTATCCAAGTAAAACCACGTGGTCTCTTTTTCTCGGAACGGAGAAAAAATACTCCGCCCGACACGCAGAGAAGACTCTGAGAAACCACGACTACCTGGCTTCGGTGAAACCGAGTGACACCGAGTGAAACCGAGTGAAACCGAGTGACACCAAAGTGAAACTGAGTGACACCAAGGGACACCAAGTGACACCGCGTGACACCAAGTGAAACCGAGTGACACCAAGTGAAACCGAGTGATGTAACACCGAGTCCAAGTGACACCAAGTAAAACAAGACTTGAAATAAAAGTAAGAACAGTGTAAAGGTTATCTAAATAAGTCAAATTTAGACGAAACGTGTGACACCAAGTGAAACCGAGTGAAACCGAGTGACAAGACATGAAACCGAGTGAAACCGAGTGACGTGACACCGAGTCCAAGTGACACCAAGTGAAACCAAGTGACACCAATTGAAACCGAGTGACACCACGTGAAACCGAGTGACACCAAGTGAAACAAAGTCACTTGGTTACGCGAACAAGTAAGGCCAAGTCGGAGAAATGGACTAGTTTTGAAATTTTCCTTATCCTGAAGTACCCCAGCGTGACACTGGGTCACACCGAGTCCGTGGTTTTCCAGGAAGTTGCTGGACTAGTCGTAACTCATAAAGAGAGGTATTTCCGTAAATTTATGTTAAAGTTGTTTATCCACATGTTCCCAGTTTTCGAGAACCACCAATCCATCAGAATTTTCCTCACGTCTGCATGGGACAGCAACATAACACGATGATAACACGATGTGCTGTAGTAATTTTTGGCCATGATCGGCGCTTGGGGTGTGTCACAAACATATGGGGTGGTTATATAATTTTTTGCGAGGAATCCAACAGTGATGTGTGCTTGGCTGTACGACATCGGCTTCTATGTGTTTCTGCAAAAAAGTTATGACTAGTCCACATCTGGACTAGTCGTTATGGCTAGTCCAGATCTGGACTAGTCGTCTGATTGGCGTTAATAATGAGACAGTCCATATGTTAGTAGCCGTTTGTAGACCCCCCCCGTCTATAGACCTCACCTCACTGTCTATATGTTAGGCCAAATGCTCGGTAATTTCCAATCGCTAAGCAATTGCCCTCAGTTCGAAAGGGCACTTTGCAATTCCTCGTCAATGTTTGCACTACCACGGAATTGCAAAACTGCCTGGAATACGCAGAACAATTCCTTGTCCACGGCCGAATTACATTTGAATTTTGTGAAACCAGTCAGGTTGGATGCAGATGTAGCCAAATCTGGCGCCAAAACGCATTCAACTGACTGGCTTTTTAATTGTACCAATCCCTACGTAAATTTATATCTTTTGTTGGGTTAGTGTTCTCATTCCATTTCCATCATCAATGGTGTGTATGGCACAATTCCTTGGGAATAGTGGTCAAGTGGAGATGCGGTCATGTGGCTTACATAAGCGATAACTGTAAGTAGAATGTAGAGTAGCATTGCAGAACAGTTTTACGTAAATAATTATTTAAGGGTACGTCATATGTACGGAAGTATTTGGTTAGGTCATGACAACGAAAAAATTTCTCCGCGGTAGAAAAAAGACATCATGTTTTTGTAATCCACTTATTTTGACATGTCTCAATCTTGTTGACAAAATAAACAGATTAAGCCAGATTTAAGCCGCTTATTTTAAAATCTGATCCGCTTATTTTGAAACATAGAAAATAAACGGATTTTGTGATCCGATTATTTTTCACGTATCTATCATGATGTAACTTTATCATGAAAGGATAATGCCTTTTAGTATACGGGCAAAACAGTAGGGCAGCCTAGAGCAAAAAATAAACGGATTTTGTCATCAGCTTTATTAGAGTGTTACAGCTTGGACATGGCTGGTCCTGCACAGCGTAGAAATCACTACTGAATCTACGTCACACAATTATTTGCATAATTTGGCTTATGTCAAACAGCTTATTTATTTTATGTCACATGAATAAAAACTCTAAAAAAACCGCCTCTCCCCCGCTCGTCGCAATCGCTCCCCACACAACCGTCCGGACCGCACTCCAATCGGACAGTTCCGTTCTCCGATTTTTGAGTGCATGAGCATGACCTAAAGGGTTGTATCGCATCTACAGGTGTTGTAGATGCGATGAAGCCCTTTAGGTCACACTCCTGCACTCAATAATTGGAGTCCACTGCATTTACATTTTGGGCCGTTATGGTCAGTAGCAAATATCTTAAATATTTTTAAAAAATAAAGGTAGTCACTAAGTATCATAGCAGGCAGGAAAAAGAATCTCCAAACTGTATTTTATCATGAATACCATAGTATTGGGATAATGACAAAATCCCACTTCGGTGGTCACCATAGTTGATTTTACCACCTATTTTTTGCTAACAAAATTACACGGTTGGGCCTATAATACCACCGAGCTCACGCTCACACATCATCACACTTGCTAGACTCTTGCTCTCACACATCCCCGAAGATGAACGATAGACAACAACTATGTCCGAATCGTCTCCATTGGTCGTCCCCTCTCTTGCAGCCACCTCCGTTTGAAATCATTTTCATCCCACAGCAATCCTTCTATTGGCGATGGGACTAACTCCCATGGCATTGCAATTCTTCAAACAGCGTCTCACGATTCAACAAGTGGCAGAATAAGGCTTATGTGGCTAGCATCACATTTTGTAAGTGCTCTTTATTTTGTTATCAACATGATATTTTCAAGTAATTCAATTGAAAATTTGCTTTCGCTTTTTGATCTTGCAACGGTTCCAGCACCCTTTATTGCCACACTGCTCTGAAAAGCACCCATCACACAGCATGATCGGACACACAACACTACAGCCACCACGTCCTCCCACATAAGTAATACCCAAACATACTCCTCACAGTTTTTGAAAATCAATGCAAGCCTTTGCAAATATAGCAAACAAGAGGAAAGCTGGTGAGAGGGGGGAAGAGGCATCTGGAGAGCTCTTTATGGTAAGTTGTAAACTGAAAAATGTTTATTGTTATACCTTCGATCATGAGCATCTAACAACAATGTACTTGCAGTTCAAAGTTTTCGTTGCAATGCAGTGCAATGAATGCAACATAACAATAAACCTTTGAATTGGATAGTTCGTGGGAGTCTTAAAGCTGATATCGAACAGAAGGTTGTGAGTAAGCTTTGATTTAATTGTGCCAGCGTCTGTATCTCAATATTTTTTGACTATCTATTTTTTAGTTATCATCAGGACACGGGGCAAAAAGACCAAAGCTTGTAAATTTCTGCTTGCTTCAAGAAGTTTTCCATCTGTCGTTGCAGTAAATTTTTGTTACTCAATTGTCAATGCACGCAAAAGCACCTGGTGCATAAACAACATCAACCCACCCACACAACAATCAACCTTATGCTTTAAATCAGAGATGGGAGAAGTCGTATGTTTGTTATTGTCCAATTGTATGGTACATCTAACCAAAATGGCTGTACAGGTAGCCAAGGACCATCCCACTCTCGAGGTGCTAGATGAAATGAGAATGGCAAAATGTACCCTCAATGAGTCCAATGATGAGATTTTGCAAATGTGTCTTGGCCTCTGATTGACAAAACCTCCGCATCAACAAGAGTCGTTTTGAACAGTGTTTATATAATGAAAGGAATCATAAATGTTAATTATAATTAATACCTTTATGCTGAAAACAATCAGGTGCACAATTAGTTATTTTGTATTGTTGCCCTGTATGTTGTTGAATTTTAATCAGGTTAATTGTTGCATGAACCTTAATGGCTGAAAACTTTGATGCCATGTTGGTTGTGAACTGGTTGATGGAGTGTGCACCATTAAGATCTTTTTGGGCCAGCGATTGAAGAATATTCAAGAGTTCTATAGAAGACACTGCATCAGCAAACATCAAAGCTTGAATGAGAACCAAAAGAGAAATGGTATCAAAGACATGAGCAAGAAGAAGACGGACGAGTTGAAACGAAAATTGGAGGAGGCGGAAGTCGCACCTAATATTCCGGATATGGTTTCTATTTTATCACCTCCCAAAGTTATAGAGAAACGGGGCAGCCCAAAGAAGAAAGAGTCAACATAGTGTTTGAGGTGACAGTTTAGATAAGTTAGGGTTAACAACTAGTCTATAGTCCCCCACCCCCTTTTCGATGAGTCTAGAGACTGTTCATGACTGGCACTTGTGAACAGAGGAAGGGTATCTAGACATTTGTATGTAAAATCGCTTGCTAGTCTATAGACTATCTTCGCAAAGGCGATAGTCTACAGACTTATCAATAAATCCCTTGTGATAGTCAATAGACTCCACGATCAAAAAAATACAAGTCTATAGACTCTATCGTATAATTTTAGATGACTAGTCTATAGACTCTATTAAGACATCGTAGACACTACCATCCAAATAATATATTTGGAATCGTGACTTGTGCCATGATTGTCAGAAGGGCAGTTCAATATTTCCCGCCAAATCATTTTTAGAAGGGGGGGTCTAAAGACTGTGAGGTGGGGTCTATAGACGGGGGTCTACAAACGGCTACTAACACATATACCCCAACGTATTTTACGAAACCCGTTTGTGACCCCCCCCATCCCGGGTCACATAGACTGTCATGGGGCATCTATATGTTAGGCCGAAAGTCAGGGAAAATGCGATTCCATGGGAACCGTAAAAATCAAAAAAACATTTAAAAGAACAAATGCCAGGGAAAAAGGCAAGAAGCGATTCCTAGGGAACCATTGTAATGTTTAAAAATTTCAAGAACGGCCCCAGATTGGGTGCATTTATTTCCTTCATAGCCGTTCAATATTTCATTATCAATTCCACACTGGAGTGGTGACAGGACTCGAGTGGCTGCTGGGATGCTTGTTTGAATAATGGTATGTCTCAAATACGAATCACTTAGAATTGTAATTGGTGTACAATAGCAATGGCGGTTGTGTTCACATTTTCCTTTAGACTGTAATGAATTAATGCCAATCTGAAATCGGAATGTGCCAGAAAGCTCATGTGTCCATTCCCGATCTCAGGAAACTGATGAAGATACAGTATATTTCAGCTGATCCCCCAAAAAATTGGCTATTCCCTTTCTAGGAATCGCATTATGGCAAAAATACGAAATCCATATCTATGACTTTACCCTGGCATTCTTACATTTTATTTTTTTATTTTTACGGTTCCCATGGAATTGCATTTCCCTGACTTTCGGCCAAACATATACACTCTTAAGTGGGGTATCATATGTAGACTGTGATATGTGAGTCTGAGTCTACAGACTGTCATATGTGGGTCTATAGACTGTAGTGGGGGGTCTACTATGTGAGGATGGGCGACATCCTAACAAATTTCACTAACTAAGACCCGGGTACCAAAATGGACCGTCATGCAGACTACAAAGAACCTGCAGTGTGATGGATGGCATCAAGATTGACATGGAAGAAGCCCTTGCTGAGATTGTCGAGTCAAGACTTTAAAATGGATGGCAACATTCACATTTTTCAAGAGCTGTGTTATGTTTTGGACCGGATGGTAGTATCCCGTTGCATACAACAATGGCCTGGGTCATATTCATTACAATAGAGTTGCTGATATGTGCAATCTATGTGACAAAGTGGAGAAGGCCTAGGTGGACACTATTCTCAAGTTTGCTAGCAATTCTGTCTTCTTCAGTAACAGTGTAGAATTCTTACCGAGGTCTTCTCAGGACTACCCAACAGCAAGCAACAATATATCGGCATATCAAGATGACTCGGTAATTATGAGAGAATCAACTTCAATTAGACAACCTGCAGAATGTGGTATACAAGCAAAACAGACACTGTTTCCCAGACTATCTATATGATAAGCTGAGGGAAAGGAAAATAACGGCAAGTTGTTTTCTGTGTCTTGACAACCGGAGAGGAAAATTTGTTGGAATTAGTCCAAACCAGAAATGTTGATGTTTAAGACTGTCCAGGACAGCCTTAACTTAAGTATTCCTAAAGCGGCTTTTCTTGTAGTGGAACAAAATGGAATACTGTTGTTAGAGTGAAATTATAAGCTCATAAAAGTGTGTGGCTATGTTATAGTGCAAACTCTCTTTCTATACAACAATACATGATTATTTACCTCTAAACAGCAGGAGTCAGAGCATGTCAATAGAAGGTTTTTAGTCCAAGTAACACAGAAATTTAAGGGAGTACAGTCACATATTGATAGAAAGAGCATAAATCACTAGTGTACTTGCATGCTGACTGTCAAAAAATATATAATAAGATGGAGCAAATGTTAAAAATTGTGGTCATATGCAGTATCTTGCATATATTTTAGTCACAAACTCTGTGAATGAAAATTTTATCCACATTTTCTTTTGTACTACCTTGGTTTCAGTAATTATTTCATCATTTTGCATTTCAAAACAGATGATGATTCACATTTCCCAATTACAATTATCTCAATTTTATTTGTACTGCCAGACTCTGATCCAAAACATTCATAGATAGCTTTAATATCACAATGCCAACCAAAATTGGTAACAGTTATAAACTCATTATTTGGCAATGTGAAGAAAACTCCTACAATGAATTTGAGAATAATAATATTTTATTAGAGCAAAGGTTTTTTTCTTAAAATTGGGATGGCACAAATGTGTTGAAACATCTGGAAGAAACAAAAACTGAGAATATTAACAGTAGTTGTTGGGGAAACTCTCAAGTAAACATATTTTTTAGTTCAAAATTGTAGAACTCAAAATTGACCCCAGAGATGTTATGTCCAAATATGCTCGTTCAAAAATTGACCCTGTACTAAACAACAAGTTAGCCAGAAAATGATCTCATTCGATGAAATCCATTCTTGATGTAGTGATGTAACAATCACTTCCTCTCTGTGGCATTTCATAAAAATGTTTACAAGACTTAAATCATTTTGTGCAAACTTCATTATCATAACACTTACCAATGACAAAATTCAAGACATTTAAAGCTGTCACAATGGAAAACTGAACTATGCAATCTTTTCATTATAGTATTTGGTCAACTTTCAATGATACCTATAACATTGAAGTCCAAGTTGCATTGAGAGGGAAGAGATAGTGAATATCAACAAATGGACAACAAAAGTTTACTGCCCACCAAAAAGAACTGAAAGACCAAAACATTATTCAATCCCAACAGTTTGACTGTGACAAAGAAGGAAAGCCTTTATAGAGAGAATTGATATTAGTTTAGTGCTTACTGAAAAAAAAACTAGGTCGGGGGATATTCACTACAATTATGTACTTCATAATCTTTAAAAATCTTCAGAGAAGAAAATCATGAGGGTATCATTATTATGCGCTGTAGCATGCATCAGTGTGCTAGTACCATTAATGAAGTTGCAACCTTTTGAGTTGCAGTCGATTATGAACGCTGTTAATATTGTTTGCCATTGAAGTAATGATAATGACATGAGTTCCTTTCCTTCTTTTGTCTCACTCCTTAGTCATCAAAAAATGTTATCATAGACCTTAAGTGGTAGTGGGTGGCTAGAGAGTTCCACAACCGCACAGCACCCTCATTGCTATAACATGCCCTCTTGCCATGTCATCAAAAAATAAAAATGCAGGGCACAAGTAAGAGCAAAAAATTTCACAAGATCGGGGATATTTCTATAGAGGTGGATTGCATTGTCTTGAGCCAGCATGTGCACAAAGTATTTGATCTATTAAATACATTGTTTACTGATTATTGTGATATTTCCTCTAGCAATTTTATTTTTAATCATCATCAGGGACTAATTGACCCATCAAAAGCAGTAAACTTAAAATCAATGAGGAGGAACGAAAGTAGAACATGGAGTCACATCATCCTAAGCCAAAGTTTTTGCAATGGTAAGGACCAATGTATTGTTTGGTCAATGAGTTTCATATTCGGTCACCAAAACTTGTGACACATTAAGAACATGCTCGGTGGGAAGTTATACATGTGGGGGCGTCATTAACAACTTGATCTTCTGTATTGAACAATATAGAGTGGACAGGAACATGAATTGTTTAAATTTTTGAACATGGATCTGTGTACATCATTCTTTGGCCGCACTGTTGGTGGTCCTTTTAGCTCATATAGGAGCATGCAACAGATAGCTTGATCCCAAAAATTCTTGGGGGGCTTGAACAAAATCGTCAACTGTGGCACCACATGCTATCACCTATTGTCACTCCTCAATTGCAACACTATGTCAGGTTTCATGTCATTCTTGGCTATGTGCTCACATAATTGAAGCACATTTGCTGTTTGTTTATTCATTGGTGGTTGGAAGTTGCAAATCAAATAATTGGATCCTTGTGAGCATTATGTTGCCTATTATCCGTTTGACTCAATGTGCCCTTTGTAGAACAGCATTTCCTTGTGGGAAAGACAATTCACTAAATGAGTTGCCACCAAATATTTCTTCAATGACCCTACCCTTCTCGGGAGACCAACTTCCGCTTCAAAACCCCGTGACAACTGACATCCTAAGAATGAAACTGTAAGACAGAGCCTATAGACCAAATAATTGATCTATTACTCCTTGATGTCAGTAATCAGTTGTATTTAGGTTTTAGTTATTTACTCCTATTGGGTCATGTGTCATCATATCTGTGAAATCATGGCTAACCGAATTAATCAACCCCAATCTCCTATAGCTCCAAACGAGCCATCATCAGTAGATCCCGTGTCTGGGTTGTCATTGATATCAGTAGTGCTGTTATTTGATGAAGAATCCGATAGAGTGTTGAAGTCTGTGCCAAGTTGTTCGAGTACAGTTAACGGATGACACTGAGCATCGTAACGTTGACGTTTGTTTGATCTGTTCGGGAATTCAATACTTCGCTTAGACCGACCGTCATTTTCTGATTCCGTTACTTTCTCTTGTGTACTTTTGACGCGAAACATCTCATTCTGTAATTGTATGGAAGCCTTACTTGGCATCGCCAAATTTTGAGTTCTGCTTATATTTTCGAGGATTTCTCTCATTCTGGCACATTTGAATACAAGTCCCGCAATAGCCCTCGAATGCCTATAACTTAGTCCGTCCCTTGCATCACTCATGTTACTTCCAGTAGCAGATTGCTTGAAGTAGCCACAGAATGCCTCAATGCTTCCAATGCAGTTGCAAGCTATGGCATCAATTAATGGACGAAGAAAACATGCCTCTGCAGGATCATCCCCATCAAGGTTCTGTAAAGATAAAGGCTGTGAGTTTCGCCACTCTACACATGTTTGTAACTGATGAATGCCCAACTTAATTACATTGAGTGCTGCTGTGTTGACAATGAAGAAGACCCGCCGAGGAAAAAACATATGGCAGTCTTGAAAGAGACGTAACATTCTGTCAAATGCTACAAATGCCTTCACCACCTTGTGGTAAGGACCATTTTCTGATTGAAGGGCCGAGTCACCTTTTCTCTTACTTATTCGAGTAGGTCTTGAGAGTGCGAGTGAAGTTACGACCATTTGAATAAAAAGCTCAAATACTGGTATGCAACTTTTTTCGTTGTGGCCAGGAAGCTTCGCTTTTTTGGGTGATCTGTTGAGTCGTCTTGACTCTCGCTTGTCTGAGATAGCAATGACCTCATCAATAGATTCACATGTCTCAATGAGAAAAGTATGTTGGCTTAAGCCAGACAAAACAAGAGCGCTCCAATGAGTAAGGATGCTATGTATGAATGAAGATATAGCCGAATCTTTTCTTTTTTGAAGAGTATTCGCAGTATGAAATAGATGAGAAAATGCATCCCGAACTAGCGATAAATGGTCGCTTTCGTCGCCTTTTCCCTCTGCGCTGGTTAGAGAAAGCCAAGTCTTGAAAAATACATCAGGGAGCCCCACTTTAACACCGCTTGCGCTGTACACGGTATTCAATGCCCTCATACTTAATTCGGCAAGAATTGTGGATGCTTCATCAAAATCGATGTGAATGATGACTACTGATAGCAAGTCGATGATTTGACAAGACGTGGCTGCATCTTCACATCCCTCAAACTGTTGAATAAGCTGCTCTTCCAATATTTTTGATATGATTTGAAGTGGTACTGATGAACAGTCGCCATCTTTTGAAACAATCGCGGCGCAAGCTCTGAGAAGACTGGAGAGGTACAAGCTGCATTTCTTGGGATAAGGTTGGGTTAATTGTTTCCGTCTCTGTTTTGGAACGACCACGTCATCAGTGAAGACTGTAAGCCTAACACGAAGATCTTGCGTATATAGTGAAAATGCAGCTAACAAGAGGTTGTTATGAAAATATATGAAAGCTATAATGCTCTGTCTATCCAGATCAGTGCCACACTGCATGGATGTTGTCTGGTTTGTCGTGTAGAGAGCACGAGAAAGCAGTAGTTAATAGTACTGGTCAGCTTCCAAGATATGCATGAACACTTACTCACCTTAAAGTTTTTGATGCAGGACGATAAAGTAATTATAGTACTGAAAACTCGAGGAATCCCTCGTAGTGTTTCTTCAAACAATAAATCTAAACTTTCTCGGGAAAATGAATGGATGGAATTGGCAGATATCAATATGAAATGCTGCTGCAGTTGTCGCAAAACATCTGCACGTAGACGAATGATATGATGCATTTTTTCGTTGGAAGTGATGGTGCTTGTTTTGGTGTCAGCTTTGATTGACGTTGCACTGATTCGTATAGTTTCATAAAGAAATTTGTCATCTGCATCATCAAGAAGACAATTCCACAAAGTAGAAAAGCTGGCGCGATGAACTCTAGACTTCATGGACGACTCAAACGCTGCAATAGTATACTTTAATTTGGACAGAGAGATGCGCAAAACGGGGGTGTTCAGCTAATATGAGCATAGAGTTTAAGAGTTAGATTGAGTTTCAATATAAGATGTTTAACAGAATGAAGCATTCGACCATACCTCTTGAGAGTGACTGAATTGCGTCTTCAAATCCATAGTGCTTTTTTTCTCCTGCGTAAGCCGAGAAGACTCCGATTTGTCAGGGCCCTTTCGTGACGACGCCTGTACGTGACTTATTCGGCAGACTTCAGTGTGAATACATTTCAGCGCGGAGAGAATTCTTTCGCAAGTGCTATGCATGTGTTGAACCTTGGCAAATTGGAATTGAAGGAGTTTTTGAAGTGCTCCCAACCGCTTCGTTTTCTTTTTCTGTAGGTTTTGATCCGTACACCCTGAAGCGCTGGAGTTTGAACGTAGCTGACTGCTACAGTTCGTCGTTAATGATAGAAGTGATGATTGACGCTGAAAGTGCTCGTTAGCATGCTTTAGGACAGCACAAGACACACTGATGGATATGATGATACACTTCATAAACTCGACCAAGCTTTGAACAATTACTGCCCTGGATTTTTTCTGATTTAAAATCTCTGTTGCGACACGTTTCCATGGCGATTCATTTGCACCAAGCTTGAAAGAAGAAACACAAACTGTCGACCTCTCAAGTTCTAACTGATGACATTTCTTCATATCCAATAGATCCATTATTGCTCTAGGTAAGCAACAGGGAAGTTGAATTTTCGCAAGAAGCCAACCGATCGGATTCCAACCTTTTTTTCTACATTTCCCAAGTTGTAAATAGCAGTCTACCAAATCATACAAATAGCTTGAAGTGTTATGAACTGACGCCGTCGTGCGATTCTTTTCGTCGGCCAAGAGTGAATGCGACTGGCCATCATTCCCACACAGTCCTGAAAGAAAATATGGCGCACATACAACAAATCGAGGTGCCGGTGTCTCCTTGCAGTAATGAACTGGGACTTCGTTGTATGCAAGAAATGTAATCGGTTTGCCACAAGATGATTGCGATGAAAGCTTTAAAGAATTTTCCATTTGAATGACACCTGCAGCTGCCAACATATTGTTCACAAGGCTGAACATGTCTTTTTCGCCACACACAGGGCCGGTCTCTACAAATTGGGGAATAGCATATGGTGGTTTTGAGTCAGTGACAGACAGAAGATTCGAAGAAGCAAATTTCAAAAATGCGAGACCCCAAGTGCCAATTTCAGGATTTAGCTTGCGCGATGGAGCAGTCGACGACGGCATAGGCGGAGACAATATTTTCACTACTGAGTTCCACACATCCTTTCGCTCCAAACGAGAGATATTTTGAGATCGTAACAGACGGGAAGCCAGAATAATGCCACATACGACACGGTGATGATTGTTCTTGCCGTAAGCAACAGTAGCCATGGATGAGAAAAGAAGCTTCTGGCATATGATGAGAAGCTCTGATACGCCACTTCTATCTGTTGCGTTGCGGTCATTCCTTCCTAGCATTAAGGTCATGAGTAATGCACTATTCATATCGAATAACATGTAGGTGACATCGTCTTTCTCTTCCGAGAATGATTTCGTTGAAGGCGAAAGGGAAGCGAGCAACAACAATCTGTCCAAGATCGCGCTTCTCGTCTGAGCTACTTCCGCCAAATGATCACCTGATAGAAGCAGCAATGTACAGCAAGCCGAGTGCGCTGCACCAATGAGACTGGGCGCCGCCGCTGATCTTTGGGGCTTACTTGTTGTGATTGGAATAGAGACGCTTTGAACGAATGAATCTGATATCATTGGCAATAAAGAATTGATCATTTGTTCTCGCCTCTGAAAGTCCACGACAGAGTACAATTCTGCAAATGCCTTGCAGCAGGCAAAACTTAGTGCTTGATTTTTATTGCTTCCTGCGGATGACGCTGCTTCTGTGCCAAGAAACCGCAATACCCCTCCGACACGAACAAAGTCAAGATACCCGCAAGTCATTTCTGATGAAGACGTCGCAATAATCAAGTAAAAAAGCAGCGAAAGTAGTGGCGAAGCCAGTGGTTCATATAACAGTAGATTCGCGTGATCCTTCTTGCTGTTTCCACCAGATGACCTATAATTACGATTGCTCGACTGCCAGAAACGAATCAATGGACGAATCAAGTCGAAAACGATGAAGCTCTGGCGTGATATTAACGAATCTACGATTGATTCAATTGTCTCCTGATAGCGATGTTGCGAATACAGTGCCGTTATTACCAATGCATCCAATGTAGACAAGATATTAGAGTTTGAACTGTGCTCCTGGCAAGGTCTAGCCTCATCCTTCGTTTCCTGGCAAGATGCCAAGAGTTCACGAAGACATTCCGTTACTTCATCCAAAAATGCTACTGCAATATGTTTCGAACCATTCATTTCACTCGACAGAAGAAATGAAACGATTACGTTTCCAATAAACAGGATTGATTCCTCCTCTGGTTGAGAATTGGTTATGGATATCCATTCTTTTCTAATCGCTTGGACTGCCAATTGACCGTCCTCTTCGTCGTAGACCAGTGTAAATAGCGAATGAATGATCGATGGTAAATCATGCACCGAAACAGACGGTAAGGATGATATACAGAGATGGCAACACATCTTGCGAACGCTTGTGCATGGACTATCAATATCTATGGAGTCTAAATTGTCTGTCTCCTCCAGGACATTAGTTGAATCGGGAAGATTTTCTAACAGCAACGACATGGTAGCAAGGAACGGCGCCAAAGTCGATGGATCAATCTGTATCAAGGACTGAAAGGTTTCCAGAAATTGTTTCATTGCGCTTTCGACGAACGTTGTAGATTTCGAAGAGTCGGCAATAACAACTGGTGACTCGGCATCCGAACAAAAGCGAATGTCATCATCCCGATTTAACCACGAAGGAGCAGACCAAAACTGATCATCATCGTCGATCACTCTTCCCTTCTCTGCCAAAATTGATGTGGGAATAAAATGGGGTAGAAATTCCAGCAGGAAATGGCGACAACTACTCGTGGTCACCGAAGGCAGCAGTTCGAGTATGGATGTGCGTACGATCAATCTCAATTCTTCATGTTGTTGCCTCTTTTGATGTTTCAAGTGTTGATGATTGTCATGATAAACATGAGAGTCGTTATTGACAAACGATGGCGAAGAAATCGAAGCGAGGATGCCAAAGCCCTCACGAATCAGTGATTTTGCCTCGTCGTTCCATTCTGTGTATGGCTCTTGATTTGAACGATTGTCTACTACTTTTCTATCGTGGGTGCTGTTCACATCGCTCGAGGACTTCTTCTCGTCGCCCTCCTCTGCGGCGGGAGAACATCCGTCCCATAACAAATCCAAACTCCATAGGAAGGACGAAATAGCATTCGCCAATTCCTTCGTTGCCTCTACTTGGACTTCGTCTTGGATAGAAGTTATGTTGGACACCCCCTGCGACGAATGCGTGTCGTTTCCATTCTCAGTGGCCGATGGGTTAGTGGCATTCGGCGGCGGCGAGCGCGGCAACGGGTTCGGAGAGGAGTGGACAAGTAGGTGGGGACTAAGGCGGCGAATCGTCGCGCGAAGTTCGGAGAGGGCTTCCTTCATGGTTGGCCGTTGTTAGTGGGGCGGTCTCCGAGGCGCAACGACGTGTTTATTTGCTCTTGCCATCCGCTGAACTTATTCCACTTCAGTCGTACTATAATAAAGAGAGAGACGAGAACCTTGACTTTCATGGACGGGGGTGTCATAATGGTGTCGTTAGTATTTCTGGCGACTGTGGCTTCGCTCACCCATATTCACCTCATATTCACCTCATATTCACTCACTGTTGGAACTTTAGTGGTTTGCGTGGGCGGCGGGACACGCCCATTATTTTACCTATGGTAGGTCAACTACATCGTGTTATTGTATTGTACGATACCACATACTCTTTGACAGACATCGTGGCAAACCGAAGTATGTATTGTACCATACCTATTAGAATCTGAGATGAACCTAATGCGGGTTCTACCAATTCCTATGTTAAAATCACTGAAAATTCGGCAATATGCCCTAAGGACTCATGATTTTTGTACAAACATAGGAATGCCGGACTCGTAGTATTGTTATAGCGCCATCTTGTGCCATCGAAAATCGAAAATCTTACAGTGTGGTGCGTGCTAGGTGCGTGGTTGTCACTTCCTCCCCTGCCAACACAAGGCGCTCGCTTCGCTCCAGCAGCGTCCGCCCAAGTTGTTCGCCTACACGTTATCTCTCGCCATTTGCAAAAATGACATTCGGCCCCTCATCTCCTGCCCACCAAACCCCAGTCGACGATTCCTCTCTAGAAGAATTCCTCACATCCACGTCGCAACTCCCCGCCGAAGAATGGCAAAAGCGCATCGCCATCTTGAAAACGCTGGTTCATTCCATTCCCGATTATTCCACTACGCCATCATCATCGTCGTCGTCATCATCCACGAACGGACATAGAATCGCGCCATGGTATCGATCTTCCAAGCACGTCCGTCGCCTGTTCCCCAGTTTGAGAAATTACATCCTCGATGCTCGATCGGCCCTCGTCAAAGAGGCCACCGAGCTCATCGGAACTTTGCTCATGGTGAAATTACAGCATCATCCCAACGCCGATCAGAAGGATGCCACGGACGCCCCGCAGTCCAACGAAGACAAACGTCCGCCGCCTCCTTTCGTGGGACGTTTACTATTTAAAGATTTACTCCCCGCGCTGCTGCAATTGTCGTCCCAGACCGTCAAGGTCATTCGATCGTATGGATCGAGCTTGCTCCTCGATGTGTTGCCGCATTGTCGCGTCCCCTCTTCCTTGGTCATGTTGTGTGAGAGAATAAAAAGCGATAAGAATCGTTGTGTGAAAGAAGATTGCGCTAGGTATCTCCGGTGCGTCTTGGAGACTTGGCCCTGCGACGAAGCGCTCATGGCATGCAGTAGCCCCTATCAACCCGTTGACGAACGAGACAATGTTGACAAGGACAACAACTCGACAATTCTGATCCCCACGCAAAGATTCCGAAAAGACGAATGCCTAACCATCGAAACAGTCAAACAAATCGGTTGGGAATTGGGACGATCGCTTTCGGATCCCGCCCAACCGGTGCGCAATGAATCCAAGAAGGGGTTCCAAGTCTTATTCCGACGTTTTCGTCCCATATGGAATGAAGTCATGAAAATAAACTCCGGGGTCATTCGTGACGTTCGATTGAGGAGGAAATTACTCGAGGCGGCAGCACGTTCCGATGGACGAGATGTGGAAGATTTAGCCTCTCTAGACGATGGGAGTATCGGCGGAATGTCCTATGGGAGCATGCGCAGCGGAATTTCGCAATTGACGTTTCGTTCGTATGCCTCCAGGGGAGGAGTGCGGCCGAATACCGTGCCGAATACGATTGATACACCCAAAACTAGGTCGAAGGTCCTGCAGACGTCGAGAGAGGCCATTTCAGATTACTCCCCAAATACGTATGTGACCACATCGGGGCAGGTTTTTTCCACACCGAGTCCGCGGAGGCAGTATCGACCGCCCAGTTATTCGAGTGGGAAAAAAGACTTGTCGGTAGCGTCGACGCAGCAGCCTTTTGCTTCGTTGCTTAAGACTCCGTTAAAGAGTGAGAGATCTCCAATATATCCACTCACTCCTCTGGGATTATCTAGTAAAAGTCAAAAAGTGTCAACAAATGTTTTGAGGAAAAGACTGAGTCGTCGAATATCCGGAGTTCAGGCAATGACTGGTGATGGAGAGTTGTATTCTGAGATTCGCACGGAGACTGCAGAGCAATATCCGAGGCAATTGAGCAGTATCAATGAGACGGAAGATAATAAATGTGGAAATCAACTGAACAATCCTTCCGTTGGGCACATCCCGACGACTCAATTTTCTGAAATTACAACCGTAGCATTGGAAGTGATAGAAGCTCATCTGTCACATCTACAAGAGCTAGAAGCAGCAATGTCGAAGGAGAAAGAATTGCTGGCGGATTTGGAGAAGATTTCCGGTGTAGCACTGGCAAATAATGATCGAACGAGTCCACACGTTACAACCTGCCTCGCATCTCTAACCGAAGAAGAAGTGTGCGACTACTTCGAGTCGTTACATGTTTGCGTTGACAAGCAACTCATTTCAAGTGAGAAGTTTTTGATGGAAATGGAAAAAATAAGCCGAGGTGGAGATAATGAGCGCGAAGTTGGTGATGATTTTGAGGAGCGCATCAGGTCAGGCGACGAGGCGCAATCTCCCGATCTCTTTTTGTAAGCTATCATATTAGGTATTTTTGTTTGTTGTTTTCATCGGACGTGCATAGGTTTCTATCGGTTCATAAGCGACGACTTCTTGGTTTACGATTTACATGTTAATGGTTAAGAAAAGGAACAGGGTCGCACAGGAGAGATTATATCTTGTCGCGCATATATCTAGTACATTCAAGCAGGATCCCAATCATTGCCAAAAGTTAATTAATAATCTTCCCTCTCCAATACGATCATGGTTAAGAAAAGAAACAGGGTCGCACAAGAGAGATTATATCTTGTCGCGCATATATCTAGTACATTCAAGCAGGATCCCAATCATTGCCAAACGTTAATTAATAATCTTCCCTCTCCAGTACGATCATGGTTGAGAAAAGAAACAGGGTCGCACAAGAGAGATTATATCTTGTCGCGAATATATCTAGTACATTCAAGCAGGATCTCAATCATTGCCAAACGTTAATTAATAATCTTCCCTCTCCAGTACGATCCTTCCTACTCTTGTTGATACAATAATGTATTGTCTGCACGGAAACGTTGAGCTGATAATTTGTCGTTAGGGTCACAGTGAATCATCTTCGCTTGATCGTGTACCTTTTAGAAGTGGAAACGTGAACTGTATCAATCAAGCAATGCAAGTTACCCCAGATTCTGCCAAAGCCCATGATCAACACCTCCTAGGATATAAATTGCGCATTTCCCTTGTCCTGGCAGTTCCATAGGGGGCACAGCGACGATCGCACCCTTTTCTTTAGCCACGGCAATACTCGAATCAATGTCCTTGACCGTGATGTACGGCCTCACTATCGGTTCCTCGTTTTCGCGGAGTGGAGGACGAACTCCAATCCTGCCACCGTTAGAGAGGATGGCAGTTCGTGCCCCGCCAAGAGATGAGATGGGCTCAGAGAACGTAACGCCGTGAATAGACGATAGAGAGTCACAGATTGATTCCTGGTCGTCCGATACGATTTCGAGGTATCCAATTTCCATTGTGTTTAACGAGCTAACAGAGTGTGTGTTGTAACCGACCCGAAAAATAACACATGAGGTGTTGCTCTGATCTTTGTGTGCAATACTTTGACAGTCTGATTCTGGGTATTGTACAATAGTATTAGGATCTGTTAGGATCCTACCCACGGGGCGAGCTCCACGGTGAGGACCGTATCTTACCTTTAAAATTATTAGATTTTACGTTGTACTTATGGCATTTTTGCAATCGAGCTACAGGTTTATCTTTCGTTTGAGAATCAAAATCCATCACCTCAAGATGCTCTTGATGCATTCGATGCGAATAATAGAAGTGTAATTCAACAGAACACAACACCTTTGACACAGCAGCATTAATTAACATAGTAAGGTTCATGAAGAGTCATGAGATTTTTCGATCTTTTACCAATTTTTATTTGTCTCAATGAAGCCACGGGGGGCAATCGCATTCCTTGTATCATCACGAATAATCAATCATTCCACTAAGATCCTTCCACTGATGAAGAGTATGCAAAAAATGAACGCAGAAGCCGGTACCACTGCGAACCAAAACCTACTATCTTATCATATCAATCGTCTGAAATCCTCACCCACCCAAGCCCTCCTACTTGACGGTGGCACGGGCGAGGAGCTCTTTCTTCACGGTGTCCCCGATGATAGAAAAATCTGGAGTGCCACCGCAATTGTAAACGAGAAGTACCATTCCACAGTGGAAAGGGTTCATAGATCATTCATCGAGGCGGGAAGCCAAGCAATCACAACCAACTCCTACGGGATCATACCTGGCGTAGGATTCACGGATGGAGAGGAAGTGAAAAGACTGATGGGCATAGCCGGGGAGATCGCTCGGCGATCTGTGACGGTCGGTAGTGGGACGGTCTCGGCTTTAGTGCTTGGCTCCCTTGGGCCGCTCGTCGAAAGTTACAGGGCAGATCTAATCATGAATCACGAGGATGGTGTGAGGTGCTATCAATACGGGATCAAGGGATTGAACCCTCATGTCGATGCCTACTTGGCGGAGACGATGTCGTGCACTGAAGAGGCCTGTCAGGTGATCGATGCGTTGTCTATTTTTTATCAAGAAGATAAAAAGTCAAGTGATGAGATTTTCCAGAAAAGACCATTACTTGTGTCTTTTACCTTGGGAAGTGATGGGAATCTTCGGAGTGGAGAATCAGTTGTCAGCGCCATCCCCAAAATGGTCAGTTTTGCGCTTGATAAGGAGGTCGAACGTGAGTACTCTGGTGTAATTGGTATACTTGATAATATTGCTGATGCTCTTTCTTCAACGCGTTTCCGTTCACGCTTCAAAATGGCATGCAGTCATAGGAATACTGTTCAACTGCTGCGAGCCCGAGGCGATTACTAAAGCAATGAAAGAAATAGAGACCAATCCGCAGATACATCGATTCTTGCATCATCCTCCGTGTGTCAATGCATCAAAATCTTCACCCTATACCTTAACTGGCACAGATACATCGAGAATATTCCTTGGAGCTTATGCTAATAAACTTACACCGGTAGATCCGAACTGGACCATGGCATCTTCTACTGGAGCTCAACCTATGAGGAATGATTTATCTCCGACTGGATATTGGGAAAAGTTTGTCAGACATTGGAATGATAGCTTTGATATTGATGGCAGCTGCACTGGAGGAATCCAAATGATAGGTGGCTGTTGTGGAATTGGACCAGCTTACATTTCATACCTCAGAGATAACCTAATACTGGCGGAGAACTAACTTTTCAAGTAATTTGATGAGTTGATGTAAAGGTATCATTCGGTTTTGCCAATTGGTTCATCTTAAATTGCGACGTTCTCGTTGGGAACTAGAACACCATTAACAACTATTTGAAAAATTCACAGATAATATTCAATCATCATACGGCCCAGCGCCTTCTTCTCCATATTTTCCGTTACCGGCCGACAACCCACTCCATCTACACAGCGCCAATGCACCTTCGTAAGCCGAGAATCTACTTCCCGAAACTAAGAATGCACGCGCAATACTAGGCCCGACTCCAGCATACAACCCTGTGATACCCTTTGTCTTCCACAGTTGTTTCAATGTCTCTAACGCCCCTTGCTTTTGAATATGTACTGCAGAGATTACTTGACCCTGAACACCTGCTCTCACACAGTCCAATGGGAAAGTGAAAGCCCATGATGTTGCCCCGGCACATCCTCCTGCGAGGGGTATTGCAAGAGAAGCAGCATACGATTCACACAGCTTACTTTCGTTGGCTGAATCAGCGGATGATGAAAATAAAGCACCCCCGCATAACTTTTCTGCGGTGCTTATTATTTTTTTGAACTCACACTTGTATCCCTCATAGCAGTAGAAATACATTCCTACAAATGCAGCCTCTCGAATTGTGTTAATAACATGTCCAGTGTATAGAATCGTGAATCCATGCGATGAAACGAGAGTTTTTGCACAGTGGAAGGAGCCACTAAACCTTCCTTTAAGCTTTTGAGTTGATTCCGGACGAGAAGATTCGACTAGCCCACTATTCTTCCTTATTTTCTCCCGCTCATCTTGGACATTGTCCAATTGCATCTGCGTCTTTAAAAAGTTTTCTGGAGTAGTCACGAGACCAAACAATGGTGCCCCCATCGTCCCACTGAGAGCATTTCTGTAGTCCCATCCATCGGTTCCGTTAAAATGATTCTGTCTAAAGTAGGAATAACTCGTAAAGCTCAAGGTGTTCACTATTGAAAGAGAGAGGAGTGGCGGTCCCACCCCCTTGTAAAGAGAGGATATTCCTTCTGTTTTGAGTATGTGTCGTAACAAAGAGAGTGGAGACAGTCTGCTTTTGGGAGTGGAGGACACGTCTTGTGTTTGCATGCGAGTTTTGACGAGATCGAGTGGAAATCCTAGGAGAGTTCCGACAACACCGGCGGCGAAACCACCGATGGCCTCTTCTCCTAGGTGAAAAGAGAGCGGTTGAGTGGGTTGTGGCATTTGATTACTTGGGCTCGATTGTGTTGGTTGACATGGCGGTGCCGACGATGACGAATTGGCTGATCGTGTAGGTGCAGCTGTGGCGTTCATTTTGGGCCTTCACGGTGAGACAGAAAATATCATGAATGCCTTCGGTGATAGACGGCAGTGAACGGTTAATGGTAACGATTCGGGTGATGACGCCCTTTCTGAGCGATAGCTTTAAAAATATGTCCCATAGTTCTGTGTCAGCATCGTTCGTTCAACGAGCGAGCAATGCACATAATGAAACGTATTCCACAACAAGCACGCTCCGCCCGCCTTCTCTAGCGTAACATGTTTGTACCGTACAGTGGTATGGAGTGTGTTCCATGTAATTTTCGATGTGTTAGGCCAAAAGCTTGTCAAATTTCGATTGCTAAGCATTTTTTGTTCTTACCACTTTGCGATTCCTCGTCCGTCAAAACTTTGACAAGGAATTGTAAACTCACCCTTAAAACCGAGAAACCATTCCTCACCCACAGTGTAATTAGATTTAAATTGTGTGAGTTACTACACTTTGGCAGCAACTCTCAAAAAATATGGCGCCAAAACGTATCCAACTGTAAGTTCTATTTTTTGTATGAACTCCTTCCTTAGTATGAGATCCATCGGTGTTCTCGATTTTATGAGGTGTCAGTTCATGTAATACAAATCGTGGAATGTCTTGTTGATGCCAACAGAGAATTCAAATGAATCGTGATGTCATTACAAATTGACACCATTCTGTCATGACCTGAGCGTTGGATGACAATTAATCATGATGGGCTTCTCGATTGATGCCAATCTGGGAAAATTAGTTAGAATCCCTTTAAAAAAAAGGGCAGTGGACAGGAATTGCAAAAAGGCGAGATTTCAATTCCTAGTCAAAGTTTTGATCGACGAGGAATCGCAAAGTGGTAAGAACAAATGCTTAGCAATCGAAATTTGACAAGCTTTTGGCCTAACAGATGGTCGCACGCAAAAAAATCGCTAACACATAAAAATCTAATAAAATCGGTGCGTACAAAATAAAAGACGTCACGACATCATGAGGTAGTGTCCATTGCATAGGCTGTAATTTCCGATTTTCCTTTTTTCCACTGGAAAATCGATCCCTGTCCGTCATCCGCAGGGGTGGAAATTTTTGTCTCGAGTCCAGGTCGGAGTCGAGCCTGGACTGAAAAAAAAAATTCCACCCCTTCTTTCCCCATCTCAACCGTTCTTTATTCACTTCTCGCCTTGACGTTCTTTTACGTTCTTTATACGTACGTGGTGATTGGCAGCTGATTTCACGACTTCGCTGCATACCATTTCACCACGGTCCATTTGGCCCTATAATAAATCAACGCGTCAACGGCGCGTGTGAATAGGTACAGTTCTTGCTTTTACGATCCTTTTACGTGCGTGATATTGGCCCAACGCGTGTTCTAAACTGTACAACACTGGCAACACGTCAGCGCTTTTCACAACGGGTGTTCCGAACAAAATATGTAAACTAAAATAGACAGAAAAATGCGTCACAGGATAATGTTATGTGCAATGGACAGTGGTGCACCCTTAATTTACACCCCCTAAAATCGGGAAATTTTCCAGTAGAAAAAAGGAAAAAAGGAAAAAAAAATTACGCAATGGACACAGCCTGAGCCCGCAACACGTGGATGACCCCGCGCGCTACGACAAAGTCAACATGGTGACATAAATTCAGCGCGACAATTTTGATCCGTCCGCGCCCTCCCCTCAAATCTATCACGACGGGTTCCGCTCCCCAGCATGATCACCATGAGCACTGAGTACCCATCCTTCTCCTTCCACGCCAACGCCCGCCAACAAGTGTCTCCTTATGAGAGGGTTACTAAACAGCTTTGACGTCCCAGAAAGCCACGTCCCCCTGGGATCCCAGCGGATTTTTTGGTGTCCGCCTCCCATTGAGTTTCGCCCTTTAAAAATGCAGATCCCGCCTCCCCTCCCGGCCTGGAAGATTCGGAATATCAGCACTCACAAGGAAGTTGGCTTATATTTGATACTGGATGAGTGGTAATACCTATAAGTAATTTAAATTTTTATTATTAAATCCTCCCGCCAGTCTTGCCGATTTGAATGATCTTTAAAAGTATCCTTTCTCGTTATGTTTTCTCTCGGCTTATTTATTAGATACTTATTTCCCCGAGGTGCATGCTATACCTTAGGTATGTACAGAGGTAGAATAATACCATATAACCTTAGAGATCTTTAAAGTGTGGATGTTGGGCAGAACGTGGGATCCCGCGACATGGACCAGGTGGAGTCGATTCTTGGTCCATGTCGCGGGATCCCGCGCTCAATTTTTGTGAGAAGGCTTATGTAAATAAGTACTGGGATGCCAGGGGGACGTGGCCTCCGGGGACGTAAAAGCTGTTTAGGAACCCTCTGAACCACTCAAATGATGCTCCGCTCCCCGTCATCGCCATGAGCACCCCTCCTTCTCCTCATCATCTTCATCAACATCTTTCATTGTCGTCGTTGTGCCAATCGCTCCTCTCCTCGCTCCTCGCGACCGGCGATTCCTCCCTCTGCATCGTCACCCCCACCCCCTCCAACCGACCCTGCTCCTCCCGCGGCGACGAATATTCCACCGCTGCCTCCGTCATCCTTATCAATGCATCGTACTAGCTGCCTTCCATTGATGTACCTGAGGAAGGGAACTTCTCTCCAGGATGGATGGCAGACATTCTCGTGCTTTGCCTTCCACGCTCGTTCTCATCATTTCGTTCCGGGAGGCATTGAGTTAGTGACGAAGATGGACGATGGGCAGCCAACACAACAATCAAATCGACGACAATGGCAACGGCAAGAACCGACACAACAATCAAGAAATCGACCACGAATAACACTGTTTCTCCAACAGATGACGAAAGCAACAATCAAATCAAATGCAAGCAACAATCAAATGGAGTTCATTTCGAAAGGACACGACAAAAGCAACAATCGAACAGTATTTTTTGTTGTGGGATAACTATGATAGTCATGGAGATGATGTGGCAATGAAGGATGATGAGTTTGACAGGAAGAGAGTGCCTCAGAGGTCAATTGCCTGTTCGATATGCCAGGTAACGCTAAGGTTGATCAAGTAAATGTGATTTTTTTCACGATGTGCTGAAGTTGCTCCTGGCTCACGACACATCAATCTGACTAGAAAGGGGTTTACAACCAGTCCTTTATTTTGAAATCACAGCCATTACCTACAATTGTCAATACTCTTTTGGCACAGCACTGTTTTGGCACAACCAAGTCCAGTAGTTCATTACTTTAGTTGATCAACTTCACAACTACCTAGCGACTTGTTTGTCAGTTCCTTGAATAACTTTGTCAAACAGAATTTCAATCTAAGTAAGTTTACTCTCATGATTGAATCAAAATTATGAATTATTGATCAGAACAGAATCAGAACTGTAGATGCTATTTGTGATAATTTTTGTGAACTTACATTCGTTTCCATGATGTATATCCTTTATCTATCTATACTTCTCAGTTTCTTGCCTCATTGAACATTATAAGTCTCCATAATAAACGCTTCATATGAAAAGAATGAAAACTATGCTGCAGTGTTTAACGCATAGTGAAGTGAACATAAAAGTAATAGGCAATTGAATAGTGTAAGCAGTGGCTAAATAGTGTAAACAATTGCATATCATCTTTCATCACACATCTTGGCAATGATCTGCCTGTCCCCAAACATTCTGCAATCAAACATTTTTATTTTTCCATTTCACTTTCTTTATTCTCAAAAGTAACATCCACCCTCACATGCTCTTGGTTGGAATGAGCATCAATGATGGCGACATTGAGCACTTTGCCATATTGTCCACACTCCTCGCGAACTTAGAAAGATAACTCATTGTCGACTTGGCCAGGAGCCACCATTTTAAGCAAGGAGATTGTCCATACCTTCTCATGATTGTCAGGGGCATCGTCAAATTGACCATCCTCCTTCTTTTCCGCCGCCCCCAACTCCTTCTCCTGCTGCCTCTTCACCAACCAAGCAGGCAAATTACTCAACACTCTACCTCTACCTCTACCTCTATCCCTCCCCTCCCAGCCCCAGGGGGGTTACTGTTGTTGCTGTCATTGTCGTCCGTGTTCTCATTTGCAGAATCGTTGCTGTTGATGCTTTCGTCGACGTTGATGGGAATTGCAATATGATCCATTGGGATGTTGTCGCCGTCTGGCATGGCTACCTTATCGAAGTTCCCGCCGTCATGTTACCAATTATCTGGCAAAGTGACGTCGACACGCGAACGCTTCTCCTCTCTAGGCTTCTCCTTTGGCTGTGGCACTGCCTGTTTCTTCTTCTTCCTCAACGCCTGAGGCTGTGATTTTGTTCGACGAACAGAGAACAGCAATACCGCTAAAACGGGCTGTTCCTCTATTCGTAGCTCAAATCGTGATTTTGTTTATACGAATAGAGGAACAGATAGCCGAAACTGCCCTTTTTCTGTTCTCTATTCGTTTTGAGCGATCGTGAATAGACGAACAGAGGGGGCTGTTCGTTCCCCACAAAACGAATAGATGAATAGAGGAACAGTGTTTCCCGCCTTTTTTGCATCACTCCGCTCATTTCAAAAACTTCAAATTTATTCTTTTGTGTTCTAAATCATATCATAAGTGCAAATGTTACACTGTCCCCCTTTTCACAAAAATTAGATTTCAGTAAATATGGTGGCGGGGAAGCTCGCAATGGGTCTATTGGCCTGTTCGCTATTCAAAAATAAGGGGGTCTACTGCCCTATTGTGCTGTTCGCTGTTCGCGCAAACAACAAAATCGTGATTTTGAGTAGAACCCCGAATAGAAAAAAATCACTATAATACCTATTTGCTGTTCTCTATTCGTCGAACAAAATCACAGCCTGAGGAACAAACGCCACACTCGTCCCGGCTGTGTCAAGTGCGTCATGTGATAGCTACGATGTGATGATGTGATAGTATGTGACTGCGTGTGACAGATATAGCACGAAATGGTTATGTAAAAAATTACTTATTTTTCCTCTACAAAAAAGCATGCCACCATCAAGTTTCGAGATGGAACACACTCCATTGCACCCGTGTAACGTACTTTATTGTGGAGGCCTAGGAAGTGACACAGGCCTCTTTCCTTAACAGACGCCCCACAGAAAAAAAGTTTTGTCTGCCATAAGAGATCCAAAATCTCCAGAACCTCTCCACCATGGCCGCTGAAACCGTTTTTCAAACGTAACTCAACAACCAACCGGAGCTTTGACAATTGGATTTTGTGTTGGATAGCGCCAAACTCACCAGACACAACAATACACTACTCGGTTCCATCACACCACAAGCAGCTCAGGGAAAAATCAGAGACATTGTCAGCGACTTTGGACTTGGACAACTCCCAGCACTTCTCTTCACATCATTGTCCCCAATAGTCGCTCCTTCCCATCCCCTATTATTCTTTTGTACAATGTCGTGATGGATTTCTATGATCACAAAGCAAGAGGTCATGTAGTTCAGGTCAATGAACATGACTGCATCCATCTACGTCAGAGGTCATGCTTTGACGACACTAAAGACTTGAAAGTGGCCATTGCTTACGCCACCGCAAAGGATAACAATAATGGAAAAGAAGTGACTTTGTCTTCCATGCAAAAGAAGTGAGTGATAGCATTGTCATTCGAACAAAACAAAACAAAACAAAACAAAACAAAACAAAACAAAACAAAACAAAACAAAACAAAACAAAACAAAACAAAACAAAACAAAACAAAACAAAACAAAACAAAACAAAACAAAACAAAACAAAACATGAGAAGTAAAAAGAAGCTGTCAACATTGATGCCTCCTCCTTCAAACCACCACACAACAATCAACCCTTTAAAAATTTGAGTAGATCAACAGCATAACAATAATTATATTAATACGATAATGATTGGATCAAATAACCATTAGAACTGTTGAGATGACACCTGCATTGCTATAAATTTGATAATTGATGCTATAAATGGCTAGAAAAAGTTATTCGATTTGTAAAAAGGATCAATTGAAAGTTCTGTTTAATGCTATACTGATTGTTGACTCCTTAATTGCTTTGATTTACTCCAACTTTTGAGGCCCAACCTTACAGTCACCCGTACCTGTACCCGTACCCAAAGTTTGATTTTTTTGTGTAGATTGGGTAGGGGTACGTGAATCTCCCTCCTTTAGGCTGTGAGTTTGTTCGCCAATTTTGCAAATGTCAAATCGTTTTAGCGAATATTTTTATTTGCCAAAAAATAAAGATAAATTGGGAGTTTGTTGTTCACACAAATCTTGTATCAGCAAATCTATGTATCACAAGACATTATTTTCTGTATATCACTTTTCCAACGCACTAGTCTCATTCAACCATAAGGTTTGTCGCAATCAAACTCTATGTGGAAACTGCTCTCCCGGAGACGGAATATTTCACCAAGTAAGAAGCAACAGAGTATGGTGCAGTGGTGAGCTCTCCTATCACTGTGTCACGATATTGTTTAATGTCCATGGTTTTGCTGGCGGATGACATGTTGACGATTGTTGAAAACGTTTGATGTGTGTTGATGGGTCCCGTCAATTGAGATTATTTCTATATCAATGTTCCACATGGTGATCACAGGACGATTTGAAAATAGATTTGACATTTGGACATTTGATTTGGACAACCCAAATATACCCCGAGATTTGAAGATTTGGACTCGCTCAAATCAAATGTCAAATCTTTTTTCTTGTTTTTTATTTGACATTTGTAGATTTGTAAGAGCAAACTCATCATTTTAGGGGTTATTTGGCTAATAATTTTTTAGTGATAGCAAAAAAGATTTGACATTTGAAAATTGGCCAACAAACTCACAGCCTTAGAACCGGAAAGTTCACCCAAAATTGAAGGGTAAGTTTCACGTAACAGGTTATGAGCGCAAAATCCACTGGAAAATGAAGTTCATTCTGGGGTGAAATCAGAGGTCACCCCTAAAAAATTGAATTTTGGGGTACGTGTGTGGGACGTGTTTGTTACTGTGAGGACGGTGCACCCATGATTTATGACACATTTTAGGTGTTGCGGTCAGACCATCATGCGCCATTCTTCATAAGATCACACCAACCCAAATTCAAAATCATAGATGACATCACACATTTTTTAGCTCGTCGTACTTAGAAGAATCTTTGATTTTGCTGAATCTCACTAGATCTGTTGCATGTTTACTAGTAATAGCAGCACTCCCATTCGGTTGTGTGACAAAAACTGTAAGGAAGGAAAACACGAAAAGGCACACAGACTCGGGAGTCTAGAAAATAAGCTGAACTTCAGGTATGGGTGCGGGTAACTGTAAAGTTGGGCCTGAGCGGTTGATTGTTGCATCATGTTTTGAAGGAGGAGGCATTAGTCTTATTGCTGTTTTGCATCTCATGTTTTGTTTTGGTTGAATAACTTTCTTGGACTCAAGATGCAAAGTATGGCTCTATGAGGGAAATAATAATTTTGATATTGTAGCTGCCCCTGATTCTACAAATTTTAAAATAAGAAGAGCAAAACAGGCCCTTCATGACTCTTGTGAGTAAATGTAGTCATTTTTATTGAAAAGAAAGATCAAAGATGACCGGAATGTTCCCTTTAAAATATCTAAATTACAGGAACTGTATGTCATCTACAATTTACGTGTTGGCATGTATGTCTATTTCAAGTTGTCGTGACAAGAAAATTAATCATCTTGCGTTGTCTTACAAACAGAATACCACCGTTGTCAGCTGCACTTGTGTTCTTACAATTTTAGGTAGCTTGTCATCAAAGGGGGACTCTGTTTGTCACATCACGGCGAACCAATCATTCCGGGTGAGCTAAAAATGTTAAGAGGAGTACAAACAAATGATAATGTAATGACATGGTTGAAGATGGCTTATCCTCCTCCAAAACACCTACATGAAATCGATGTGTCATGCACCACTGAGTACCCACAAGGAGTAGCTCATGAGGCCATTCAGTGTCTCAAAGACAGAGTGATTCCAGTAAAGGAAATGGCAGCAACCGTTTTGCAGGCAGAGTTGGATGCAATTGAGACAAAGGAGAATGATGATCCCCAATCTGTTGATGACTAATTCAACAGACTGGCAAGACTATACAGAGCATCGTGCATTGTATTGACAGCAACGACGAAAAAGACACAACTCCTGAAAATCATGCCCTCTCTTTATTTGAGCTGCATCAACACAACAAATCAGGCAGCTCAAAGCTTGGTAACAGCAAACTTGTTCAATGTGCTGGTCATGCAGATAAGTGCGGGCTCTGCAGCAAGTGCAGTGGCCTTGGCAAGAACATTCAAATGCACGGACGAACATTGCAACATGCAGTGCAAGTCAGGTTTCAACAGGTCTACATGTCACAGCCAAGCAAGTTCAAAAAAGACAGAATTGGCAGGAACAAGGGCAAAGCCAACTGCAATGAAATGTCCCTGGGCAACATCAAATTCACGGGGATATGCTATCACTGCAGCAAACAAGGGCAGAAAGCAAGCAACTGGCTGGACAAGAATAATGGCAGAAGCAACAATCAGCAAGCTAGCGGGTCCAACTGAACAGGTATGCAATAAGTGCAGTGAGAAGGGCCATAAGGGCACCAACTGCCCAAAGAGAAACAACAGCAACGACAGCAACAGCAACAGCAACAGCAACAGCAAACAGCAACGGCAAATAACAACAACAACAACAACAACAACAATGACGACAACAACAATGACGACAACAACAATGACGACAACAACAATGACGACAACAAATAATGGAATAAATAACAATAAATGGCAAATAACAACAACAACAACAACAACAACAACAACAACAAACAACAACAACAACAACAAATAACAACAACAACAACAACAACAATAAATCAACAACAACAACAACAACAACAACAACAACAACAACAACAACAACAACAACAACAACAACAACAACAACAACAACAACAACAACAACAACAACAACAACAACAACAACAACAACAACAACAACAACAACAACAACAACAACAACAACAGTCAGGCCATACTGATGTGGAGAAAATCTGAAGGACTGCTAAGGCCTTACAGTGGGTCTTGACTGAAGCATCATGACACCGTGTGCATCATGTGCCTCTGGAAATGCAAAACAGAGGCGCATTCACAAGAAATCTGAAATGGTGCCTGCTTCTAAGCCTGGTGAATGGTGGTACCATGATATCTTCATGATTAGTGATAGGGAGGGAGTTAGATGTCCCAAGACGCAGTGGCATTTGCAACATGACAAATTTAGCAGGTATTCCCTTTCAAGCTTCTATAAACACAAGGATGACTTCATTGAGCCTATGTGCGCATTATTGCACAAGCTGTCTGATGAGGGCATGATGGCGGAGTAAATGCGGATGGACAATTCTGGAAAGAACAAGAAGCCCTTGAATGTGCAACTAGTGCAGAATGGAAGCTAAATCCAAAGTGGGAGTTAACGGTGTGCAGTAATCCACAGCAAAATGGCCTTGTTGAAGTTGAAGTTGTGACTATTGCGGGACGTGCTAGGGCAATGTGGAATGCTGCCCATATGAGCGTAAAAATTTGCATTCTCATGGCTAATGAGGTATTCATGTACAGCACTGCCGTTAGTAATTTGGTCGTGGATAAGGATGATGGACTACCAGCAAATGGGCCTACAGAATCCCAAGTGGGCAAAGCCTGGGCTTATGTATATGTTCGGGGAAGCTGGGTTTGTAACCTGAGGTAAGAATTGGAAACTTTGTGCCCGGGAATGCCCATGGTGATGTGGAGTATGCCAAAAACCACTCTCATGACTGCTACAGGATGTGGAAGAAGGAGCTTCTCAAGAAGCATTTCAAGTGTGACAATGTTGGGAAGGTGAAAGACTACATTGGATGCAAGCTGGAAATCTCAAGTGAGGGACAGAGTCTTAACATGACGCAACCAGTTGCAGAGTATGACTGATGAATTTGAGGATATTGCTCAGAACAAGGCAGTATTGGTGCCTGCAAAGCCTGGACACATTCTCACCAAGTGCAAGGATAGGTTCAAGTTCAAGATTCATGGTCAATCTGACTCTAGCTCTGCTACTGATCCGGAAAGCAGGAGGAATATCATGGGTACTATTGTGTACTTAAATGATGTATCAATTGCATTTTCTATCTTCCTGCTGAAGCATTTGATGCTGTCTGTGACTGAGGCAGAACCAGCAGCAGTAGTGACTACCGTACAAGATGTGATGTATATTTATAGGGTAATTAACTTTATGGGCATTAAAATTGAACTTTCCATGATGACAGAAATGGACAACAGTGGGGCATGTGATCTGGCTAATAGCTGGATTGTGGGAGGGTGGACCGGGCACGTGGACCTGTGGATGTTCTTCCTGCTTGAGCTGAAGGAGGATGGGATGGTGGCTTTTAAGCACATCCCAGTGCCTGAGAACAAAGTGGACATCTTCACCAAGCATGTTGATGCTGCCTCATTGCATAGGCACTCAGCAAAGCCACAAAGACGGACTCCTAGCGGTGCTCAAGGGCAAGAAACCTTGGAGCAAGGGAAGGTGTTGAAAGCTAATGGGCACCGTTGGCGCTTCTACGGTTACTACTGTTATACTGTATAAATGCTTTACAGTTTACTTTACAATTTTTAGTGCAACTAGATTATAACTAAACTAAAGCTCACAATTTATCAATTCTACTAATCTAATTAGTCTACGGCTAGATAGACTTTCAGCAACAATACCCTGTTAGGATCCATTGCACCACAAGTCGGCAATTTTGGACTTGGACAACTCCCTCACATTGCCATCCCCAATAATCCATCATCCTCACCCAACATCTGCAGTGCCTCTCTATTATTCTTTCATACAACTTTGAAATGCCATGGTGTTTTGTAGATTGTCCAGGGGGATCTCTGAGAGCTTCGTCTTCCACAGAGGAGGACAAGGAGGCGCAGAAGAGAATTGAAGGGATACCAGAAGAGGATCAATGTTCCATCAACCCCAAACCCTTCCATTGGAATAGCTTCCATCCCCGATGCCAAAACCAATGGCAATGATACAAACAGCAATATTGAGTGAACCACATCTGAAGTCTCTGGGGTCACCATGCTTTCCCATGGAGAAAGCTATCATTGCTACCATCTGATTTGCAATGAATGACATATTGGGAAAGTGGATGAGAATGATGACGGGAGGGGTAGCGGTTGGAATAGGAGGTGTTATTTTACTGGAATTGTGATACATTATGGAGTACCCGAAACAGCACAAAACAAAACAAAAACAAAAAACAGAAGTAAAAAAGCCAGCAAGATTGATGCAACCTACTTCAAAACGCCACACAACAATCATCCATTCATGAGTTTGAGTGAAAGAACAACAAAGCAAACAATGAGTCCACAATCAACGCATCATTGAACTGAAATTTCAATTGATTTTTACCAGTAAAAAATTAACAATGTATTTAACGTGTCAAAAAGATTGGAGTAAAATATCCTCAATTCTTTCCAATCCAAAGGGCGAAAATCAGACTAGATGACAAAAAAGTAATCCTGTTTCCTCATTCCTCAGCAGAATCCATCATGAGAGTGCCTAGGTCTCATTTTTGCATATCACCATGATTGTTGCCCTAACTGGCAATGCTTCCCCCAAATCACTCACATCATCCATTGTGGCAATGCTCCCTCTTCACCAATTAGTTGGCAAGCTCATCAACAACCATTTTCCCTGCTCTCAGCGCTGAGTTCCAACAAGGGCAAATAAACAGAGTCCATCATCATTTCTGATCAAAGGTCACTGTACATGATATGCACATGAGGTAAGTTTGCGTTGTTTTGAATTGTTCGATGTTTATTTCTCTTTCTATGTTTGGCCCCTGCTCCTTTTCAAATCAACATAGGATGTCTTTATCCCGTGAACACGTGAACAGATGAGACCCTGCGTAAACTATATTGAGGCTCTCAAAATATAATACTTCTTCTGACATGAATAGAATACTTAACTATGGATGTTGCTGACACACATTAAGTTTAATGCCTCATTATTTTGTACATCTTCCTACCATAATTGGATCTGTAGTGTACAGGAATGAGCAGTGAACAAATAATATAGGAGACTCTTTTTTGACATAAGGGGTTTCTATACATTGACGAATAATAAATGCTACACATTCTCAATCTTCACATTCTTCCTTCCACTTTACAAGGTCAACCTTGATGGCATATTGACTTGGGTCAACATGACTCAATCTCAAACAGATGCATCGGTTGCTCACAGATGCCTCCGTGGCCTCATTCTCCTGGATCTCTGATTCCGAGTCAACCTCACTTCTATTTCAACCACGAGATCTCTTCCAGCACCATGATAAGGACGACCTGAACAATGTACAAAGATATAATCAAGAATCAGCAGATTGAAGTACTATATTGTACTGTGAGAAGTCGCAATTGTCGATCGCTTACCTGTTTGCCTGGCATGATGCTCTTTTTTCATCCTCTCCTCCTTCTTGTTGCTCCCACCGGCTCGCCAACCCTTCCAGTCGTCATCGTCATCATCATGACTCCAGCCACCCCACCCACCCCACGAGCTCTTTGAAGACTTGCGTGATGTAAGGGATAAGGTAGGATAGAACGTTGGTTGAGCAGTTTTGGAACTTTTCGAACCGCCCCAATCGTCGTCCCACGAAGGTTTCCACCCACGGCCCTCGCGACGTGCCCTTACTGTTGTCGTGTGTACGAAAACTGCGTCGAAATGGAAAATGTGAGATTGGGTGTGTTCAGATGATGTGTCATCTTCTTAAGGAGCACGAAAGGAGAAAGATCGATAATGGAACTAGTATGTTAAATCTTCTTTGGTGAGTCTCGCATGATCTTATTTATTGATTTCAGTCAGGATAAAGCAGTAATTATAAGAACCGTACAAACGAGGTACAAACGTCGAAGCCAAAAAAGACAGCATACAATACATGTGACAAGAACTGATGCAATGATGACACGCTTCTGGCATCTGGCAGACCGAACGCCGAAGAGAGCATCATAAGTGAGTAGATTACGTTCGTAGTACAATACCACCTTGTGGTAAGGTTGACCTTTCGTGATTTGACTGGCATTCAACCAAATAGGTCCATCCAGTCCATCCTTACGTTCTCTTACGTTACATTTTCACTACTCGCTCTTAGGTTCCCAGTTAGCGTTTCTATCTTGCACGACGAAGAGAACAAGGCACGTAAGTGACTGCTTTGACCCCTCATTTTTCCGTTTTCCTCCAGTGACAACTCAACTACAGTGACGATATAAATCTCGAGAATATAGATAAAGTTGGTGCATAATATGTTCGTAGATCGACTTATTAGTCTAACGATAAAAATAATTTAATCTTCAATCAACTATCAAATTAATGCTACATTTATTTCTTCACTCAACGCATTCTTCATTTGTCTCGCAGCGAAAGCCGGAATGGAGAATAGGTGTGAGGGAATACGTCTTAGTTTCCCATAGAGTCGTTCGCAGCCTCTTCCTCAATCTCCTCTACTTCATTCAACGTGTCGCCTATTCCTAAAGTGAGGTCTCTTCCATGCCAGTGATTACGATAACCTGAACAATGTTTCATGTCAGAAGAAAATTCGTACAAAAACGTTATGATGTAGTTGTTAAGAAATGACAAAAACACATTCCGTGACCTTACTCACCCCTGCGCCAACCGCGATTTTTCTTTTTCTTGCGATATCCAGAGCCTCGCCAGCCTTTCCAACCTTTCCAATCATCGTCGTCGTCATCATCCCAGCCACCCCAGCCACCCCACGAGCTCTTTGATGACTTGCCCGATGACCCAGAAGACTTGGAACTTTTGGAACTGGAACTCGAGCTGGAACTGGAACCACCCCAGTCATCATCCCAGGAAGGTTTCCATCCACGTCGGCTTCCTGAAGCTTTTTCAACAAGGATCAGAACAAGCAAGAAAGAGGCGACCCGTGCAGAAAAGATATTCATTTGGCAAGATATACTTTGATTTGAAAGCTTGCAATATACTGATTTATTTGATCTAGAATCAAAATTATGATCCGTGAGATACAAAAGTTGAGATTTGGGGCAGTTCTGTACAACTAACCCCGACTGACATTTGAATCATGCATCCAGCAGTCTACCAATCTCTCTTGCAATGCTGGCAAACGTCGCATGACAAAAGAGACAGATTCTACATTTGCGATAAGTAATTCAACACTGTGATTCTCTTACCTTCTCAAATTCTCCACGAGAAAATGTGAGCATATTTTCTGTGTGCCACTAGGCAGAATGTCACTTACAGCAGAATCGGTACATATTGATCTCGTTTGAGTCTGACCAGGTCTTATTCAGAAGAGTCATCCTGTGCAGTCCTCTCTGTCTTTTATTAAGGGATTCTTGTTGAGAACATGCCAGGTTAAAACAAAAAGAATCGAAGATTTATTGATGACGTGTGGTGTCAGAACATAAATATTTGTTCTAGCCTGTTCAGCAAGCTGAGACAAAAAATCGTGAGGAGGGTCATAGAATTCTGTGACATTTATGATAATAGTTATAAGGAAACTAAAATTTGTCTTCTCCTCCTCGTCTCCCTCTTCATCAAGTGAGATACTTTTTAAACTACCATATTGACATTTAAGGTGACATTCACTTCTTATTTCTGAAAGTTACATGTAAATAAATAAGTCTCATATGTGAAATGCATGGGTAGTCATGATCTTTTCACTTGGGCTTACCTATAAAATATATCTAAACCTAACTTCTAAGCTGTGCAGGTAATAGGGTTCCTTTTACTTGTAGCTACCTTCTAGGATATTTACTTTGGCATTTAATGGTCTTCCTCATGATACAAGCTCAGGATACCTACAAACAGGAATGGACTTCTCTTCAATTGACAGCTAAAAATGAGTTGGGGCCAAGCAACAGATCTATTTCAGCAAGACAGGCAACTCGCTAAAAATATCTTCTTTTTAGGGAAAAAATCTCAGCGAGAGTCGTCACTTCAGTCACAACAAACGTATTCGGGTCATCACTAGTTGTCAGTTGGGTCGCCTGAGTCGCCAGTTACTTTAACGGATGACGAACCGTCATCACTGCTTAGTAACTGATGACTCTGGTGGTTGTAATATGGTCGTATCTGACGACTCCGGTGGTTGTAACATGTCGTAACTGACGACTCTGGTGGTTGTAACATGGTCGTAACTGACGACTCTGGTGGTTGTAACTTGATGATAAACATGTAGTCACTTGTTCCAAAAGTTGCTATCTGTTGGTTCCTGCTCAACTTGCAAGCTCTCCCAAGAGCTCGCAACGGTGGCCATCTGTGGCGATGCCAGTTACCTAGTCAAAGTAGGTGTTTGTTTACTATTTGTTAGTCCCACAACTGCTTACAATAACAAACTGCTAAATGACGAAGTTCAGGATGGCCTGGACGGAGGCCAACCAAAAACAAAAAGCGAGTAATGAAATCACCATCAACATCATCATGTCCAGTCCTTTCACCGAATTGTCACTCACCATGAGCACCACCACCAACCGCTACACACTCTATACCATCACATCCAATCCCGTTACTCACTCACCCCGTGGGAAACACAACAACAACAACAACAACAACAACAACAACAATTGCAAGGCCATTCAACTTTTATGTCCCTGCACCAGATCCAATCTCACAGGACAAAATTTGATCCATGTTTCCTCCTCAACCGCCACATCATGGTCGTCTTTTGGAATTTGATGTTTCCTTCCTATACCCATGACTGCATTCTATTCTCCCGCAGTGTGGGTGGGACACGGTGGTGCAGGTGGTGGCAGGAGTCCAAAGGACGATTTCATTTCTCTTCTTTTGTCTCCCTCTTTGTCCTCCTTGTCTCCTCGCTGAATGAAAATCATGGTAATACCACCAAATGGTACGTCCTCCTGAACCACTCTCCTGCACTCCACAATCCATGGTTGTTTCTCCTCATGGGGGAGGGGAGAGATATGTCGTCCTTTCTTGCCCCAGCGGGAATTGTTACCTCAATCAATGGATGGATAGCATAATTTACTCCTTGTGTAGACAGCTCATTATTGTTTGGTGACATACTGTGTCTTTGATGAGACGGGTCCGATTTGTGTGATCAATGCTTGGTCTTTGTTGCACTTATTGGATGGTGATGATGATCATGGTGGTGGTGGCAAAAGTTGGGGATGACAGATCCATCCCTGTGCAACTTGATCAGAACATTCCCTCCTCGTGACATGGATTGATGTCTCTAAGGGAGGTGTGGGAGGATGTACGTGATTGATCTCTTGTTTGTTGGATTGACATTTGGTAGTTATGGAAATGGGCACATTGGCCGTGGATCGTTCAAGTTTTGACATGGGACGGGTCGAAGCAAAGATGGTGGCGAGAATGTGTCTCCCGTCTGGATTGCATTGTGTTAGTTCGGATTTGGTGGATAGTCAATTATATTGTGATGGGGAGGATGGGAAGGTATATTGCATGGATATGGATGTGTATGCTATTCATGAAATGTTGGATGGAGGCAAGACCGTAGTTCAAGTCGATCAGACGGGGACAAATGGGGTCGGTGCCAATTTGGATTTGATATTGTTGGGGCAAAAATGTCATTTCGCAGCAACAATGGAGGAAGATGGCACTGATCAAAGCAAGTATGTTTTGGAGTCTAAGGGGCATGTAAAAGCAGTTCTATTGCTGGCAATGTTAGATCCATCCATTTTGGCATTGACGTTGACCCGTTCCAAAACAGCAAGTTTGTTACCTAGCGGGTCAGAAGATGGGACTGTCTGTATTTGGGATTTTCATACGGGATCTTGTGTCAGAGTGTTGAGACCTTGGGCTCCATCCTTGGAGTGTATAAGTTTACAGAATACTTCTGTTAGGACGTTGCCTCCTGTGACTGGTCTTATAACTGTCCCCCAAAGTCAAGCTCGATGCATTTGAGTGGCACACTTGCTATGGGGTCGGTAGTTGGGTTGCATTCTGGTAGGTGCTTGGGTCATCCGTTGGATGTGGCATCGATTCTCAAACCACTGAAAAGATTTGTGCAGGGATCTAGCTTTGCTCAGGAAACACCCAATGTGGAGACAACAACACTATTGGAAGATTGTTGTTTAGTGCTACGGCATTGTCGGGACAATTCTTCTAGTTGGGAGGATTGCTTAATACGCAACTCTCAGTTTTCCAGACAATGCAAAAAGGCTAGAGCTTAATTGATTCTGCTTGTTACATTCTAGTAATTGCATAAGTTACTTTAATCAGAAAAAATGTCAGCTTATCTTAATATTGCTAGACTATTAATTCACGCATCACTCTTCCGTTGTGCTCTCCCATGGATACAAATCTCTTGTGTCTCTCAAATAGTTGTACGGATAAATGTATTCACATAGGGATGCAATCCCCTCTTCAATTCTGCAAGATATAGCAGCGCTTCATACTGATGTTTCAATGATCCCTTTCAACTCATCAGTGCTATTGTATTAGCTCTCCCAAGCGTCATTGTCGCCATTTGATACCTGATTTGATTCATTCTCACTCAGTCTATCCTTTGTGTTTCTATCAGACAACAAATCACGTCAGGTCCTCCAACCGATCCCATCCAAAGTTTTCTCCACTTTGCTAACATAACTCTGCCATCTTGTTTCCTCCTCTGTCTTCCTCTCATTTCCCTGCAGCTTACGCTACTGCCAGTACAGCACTGAGAGCTTCGTCTTCCATCCGCATCAATTGGTGTTCCATTTGTTCCGTGTACGTCAACCATTTCATACCTCAGTGCTTGTTGGGATGCAAATTCTCATGCTGCTATGGCAATGGCATCTACAGCGTTTTGTGATTCGCTTAATTGGACTTGCAAGATAGACTGAGTGAGTTCTAAAGGAGTGTGTAGAGAGTGCACAAGCGATGTCAATTCTTGAATGATGGCGTGTTGTTGTTTGGAGGTTTGTTGTAGGTCTTGAACGTAGGACAGAATGGGAGCAAAGAACACATCTATCATTTGATTGTGGTCGAATTTCATCTGCTTGTATTTGGAAGAAACTTGCATCAACCGCTCAATTCACCAACCACAACAGTAAGATTATTCTTCTTGTCACTGACTGCTGTGAGTTGATGTGTCAGTGATTCAAGGTATAGATCAATTATTGATCTCATTGCCATGAACAGTTGATGCTTCTTTCCCTTGTTCAAGTGGTGTGACAGCTCGTTGTTCTCTTCCATCAATTCATCCATCCTGAGCCATACCATATATGTAAAGTGGAGGATTTATCCTCCCTGTTCCCTCTCAATACTTTGATGTAATCTATTGCCTCATTCAAATTGAATTCATGCTGTTTGAAAATAGATGTGTATTCTTTCATTTGATTGGTATGCCCATCTTTCATGTGTGCCATGTCTTGGTTCAATTGCACATTTCCTTGTTGAGATAATTTCAACTGTTGTTTCAGCATTTGAACTTGGTCCTGATAGCAATGAAGCAATCTATTCCATTCTTCAAGTAGGGTTCTGTCGGGTTCTGTACTTGTTTGTTGTGGATTGATGGATTGCATCTGTCTCCAGAGCAATTTGTTTGTGCTAGGTTTGTGCTAATAGTTGACTGTGGGAAATGTGGCCCATGGAAAGAAGGAGAAAGAAGCTTAGAGCTGTCAATCAGGGTAGTCACCATGTCATAACTGACGACTCTGGTGGTGTAACTTGGCCGTAACTGACAACTCCGGTGGTTGTAACTTGGTCATAACTGATGACTCCGGTGGTTGTAACTTGGTCTAAACTGACCACTCTGGTGGTTGTAACTTGGTCGTAAGTTATGACATTTTGACAACTCACTGGTCCTCACTTAGGTCATGAGTTGTCCCTTTTGCTGTCCGAGTCATCACAATGTCATCAGTTTCAATCACACAAGTCGCCGGAGTTTGTTGAGTTGTCACTTTGCCAAAATTTCATCGCCAATATGTCAGATTTTTTGCAAGTTGCCTGTCTTGCAGATTTAAATGGCCACGTTCAGGGTCACCTTCTAGTAGGAGTTTATTCTACTCTCATTTTGGACATAGGATAACTTGAGAAACAGGATTGGAGTTCACAGAATTAGTTGGAAATATCCTTTAAAATTTACTTCAGTATTGCTTGAAATTCTTGATAATAAGTAGGGTACGTATGAAGGAACTTGTTCTTATCTGAACTCAAATCTTGTATCTCAAGCTAACCTATGTCCAAAATGAGAGCAGAATAAACTCCATTTAGAAGGTGACCTGAACGTCCCCATTTAAACCTGAAATAGATCTGGTGCTTGGCCCCAACACATTTTTAGGTGTCCATTGAAGAGGGGTCCATTCCTGTTTGTAGGTATCCTACGCTTGTAGCGTGAAGGAGACCATTAAATACAAAAGTCAATAAACTAGAAGGTAACTACAAGTAAAAAGAAACCTATTACCCGCACAGCTTAGAAGTTTGATTTAGATATATTTTCAATGGTATGTCCTAACAATTCAAGATTTTGGTACCTCATTTGATGAGTGGCTGCACTCTAATGAACACTGCACAAGTGCAGCCATTAATCAACAACAAGGACAGTTTACTAGATCACAAGTCACAAGCTCATGCTGGCGTACAAGATTTTGATGCCTCTTTTGGGTGGTTGCACTCTGATGCAAGCTGTGCAAGCAAAGCCATTGATCAAGACAAAGGGCAGTACACCAGACCATGTGTCAAGGACTCATATGCTCAGGGGACTAGCAAAGCAATGCCTCACCTAGTTTCCACTGTCTTGCTGCACAAAACAAGACTGATCAGTGTGCAGGCCCCCAATGCTGCTAAAAAATTGAGGGGCTGAGAGTAATATTATGTTGCATGTGTAATTATATCTATTATTTATTTCGTTACTACTTATTGGTGGAACCACTGGTCAAATAAAAAGTAGAAATGTTTTAACAATGATTAAGATGGCAGAGGGAGAAAAGGTAGGGTAAGATCATTGAGAAGGAGATGGAGGAGGAGACAAAAGGGTTAAGCTGTAGTTGTTGATATGGCTTGACAGTGTAAATAACTTGATAGTGCTGCACTAGCTTGTTGCAAGAACATTGCTTCTGAAGTTGGTAGTGTTTCCTAGCATCAAGAATAACACATACACACATTTATTTTACCCAGAGCCACCAACGAGTATCATTGTATGCACAGTCTACCAGGATACCCAACAAATTGTAATCATGGCCAGATGACAATGCATGCCCAGGATGCACTTGTCAAGGCAAAGCTGCAGCTGGTGGGTGTCTTCTTGATGGAAATAAAACAACAACGTCTTGTCTGACCACATCAATGACACGAACTAAGTCCAAAATTGAAAATGATCAAAACTCTGGGGCTAATCCTTTGCTTGAACTCTAGACAATGGTATGAACTTTCAATACAAGAACTCTGCCTTTCTTAAGCATTATGTCACTATGCTAAGCATCGACACATCCATCTGTGTCCTAGTTTTGGATATAGTTTTTTTAATTTGAGCAGATATCACTGTTGGTTGTGGTCAGTACTCAATTATCTAGGACTATTTTTGCACTAGTTTCTTGCTCATAACAACCCCTAGACAGTCTCAATGCATGCTGCCATCAACAATGGCAGATCCATCAACAAAACGTGTGGGGAGTACTGACATGATAATTTGCCTTATTTAGTACCCTATGTACTAAGAATGAATACTTAAAAATCCATTGGGCAAGTGGCATGACGAATCCATCAAGCAATGCCATTGCCAGACCTGACTGATGTGCCATGAGGTCTGGTTCTCATACCAGCAGATTGCATGGAGGGGAGTAGTTAAGATGTGTTTTCTAAATGTTACATGCCACAATTGAAATCAAAAGAATACATGCATTTGCAAATTGAGATATTTCATAGTCCTAGTGTAATTATTCCTTAAATAAGACAGGTGTAGTAAATTACACATCATGATGTCTCACAAAATTTGAGGTGACAACTTTCATGCAAGTTTGCATTTTGGAAAATTTCATTTCGTGGGACAAAAAGACAGACCAAAGAGCTAAGGTATAACAACAAATGGCTACAACTCTGAGCACTTATTGATAATAAAACAAGCCATCTAGGTTGCAAATTCCGATTTTGGTTATGTCCCAAAAACACAGTAATCAATAACCGATCAGAGTTACTGCAGTAATTACTGTAGGTTCCGGACATATTACTCTTAATTTTGTCAAAATGAGTCTTATTTTGTGATGTCACGGCGTCACAGTCTTTAAGTATTGAGCAAAGTTCTTAAGTAAGTCTTTCTCAGTAACCTGGCGATCACAGTAATCACGTTACTGTCAAAATTAGCAAATATTCCGGAGTAACCCGTAATTCCGCCGGAATTCCTCCGGAATTTACAACCTAGCAAGCCATGACATGCCTATATGTGATGCTGCTTAGTATTGAGAGTAAGATAGGTGGAGGGAATGGAGATTTAGCTAATCACAGTTTAATCTATAAGATTCATAATATGTCATGGGATTTTAATATGTATCCTTAGATTTTTGGACATGTAGTTGTACTTTTCCACCTGACATCATGTAATTTTATGCATTTTCATGCAGTGCAATCATGTTGAGACCCAATAAAAATGTCTTACAACTGGGTGCAATATATCTTGGTGTGTTTAAATTGGGAACCATTATTCTGATGCAGCATGGCATGTGCCAGTTATTTAGATAGAAAAAACAGCAATGTCTTCATCACCAATCTCCCTACAGATTTAATCCAGTAATGACTGTAATGATCCCACCAAAGCTGTCAAAAACTTGCAAGCCTAGACTAAACAATGTTACAAGAGATGATGGCCAGAATCTTTAGCAGTGCTTCACATCTGTGCAACCATATCCCAACATGTCTGTGATGGGGTATGTGTATTAAGTTGAACTGAAGGCATGTTGCTAAAAAAACAAGTGATCAAAGTGGAGGCTGCCTTAGGAAACAATAGTGTTGAGTGGTGCCACGTGTTCAATGGCAGTTATGAATAGGGAAGGGGGTGTCATCTTAGATTTGAATGTGAAGGATAGCAGAAGTGTAGAAAATAAGATAAGCATCATGGTGCCTCTTGGAGCAACCGTTTTTGCAACCCTCTGCAAGATTCACAGCACGTAAAAAGTTGTACCAGCCAACATATAAGTCTCAAAGGTGCAGGAATGATGTTTATAGAATCATTAGATGAAGTTTGTCAGGAAAATTGCAGACCCTGGTGCATATCCCAATAATTTGAAAGTCTGCCAATTTGGCAGACTTTGATTTCTCACTATATTGCTTTTTTGAAAGTCTGCCAAATTGGCAGACTTTGGATTTATACTGAATCCCATACATGTGAGTTTAACATTAGTAACAAAACATTTGCAAAATTGTCTGTCTGTCTTCCTTGATAGAATCAGCACGATTCCTGGAATCAATTCACGGGGCCATATGAAATCTATTGTTGGCATTAGTTTTGAATGGCACAGAACCTCGAGCTCTTTTTCAAGATAATGTTGATTTGTCCTCTTGGCCCAACAGATTGTCATAAAAATTTCACATAGGAGTCATCCGTGTGCTAGGGGTGGCAGACTTTCAAACCATTGTAGAAATGTACCAGAGCTATGAGGATGTCTGCCAAATTGGCAGACTTTCAAAAATCATTGGGATATGGGTGTGAATTGATGAATGAAAATTCTTGTCACATAAATACATTAACCCGTATCCACCAAAGACTATCATTGCATGAAATTGTATGCACAGTCTACCGGGAGACCCAAAGAACACTTTGGCACTGGAATGGGAAGAAGGTCATTGCCAGGTCATTGCTGCAACGGACGTTTATACTTACAATGGACAACAGAAGGTAACAGCCACTGATGGGACACTAAAGACCCCATGGGAGAAGATCCTGTCTCGCAGATCAGTTACGCACCAATGATCAATTTGGATTGCTCCATGGATTTTGGAGGGCAGCAGCGATATTTACCCTCATACGACCATCGGCAATGCCATGATGGAGCTCCATTATGGGAGATCAAGAATGTTGGAAAAGTATTGGTGCATGTTGCTCTGATATGGCATGGCAATCCATCCGTTGGATATGTCATTGGTCCCAAAAATTCCCTACCTGTTATTGAAAGGAATCACGATAAGCTTATGTCATCTGGCATGAAGAATCCAATGAAGGTGATGACAGTAGTAAAGAACCTTCCTATCAGGTGGTATCTACACTTCCCGGATGGGACAATAATAAAGCAAGAGGATGTAGCTGAACCTCCTTGTGAGGGAAGGAAGCTCGTCACACATGGAGATACAGCAGACTGTCGTGTTGTAGAGGGCTTATCTCAGGGAACAGACGTCTTGGTTCATGAGGATACCAATACGGTTTTGCATGGAGGGGACAAGAACGGTAGTATGAGAATGGTTACAGAGGATGCAAAGATCCATGGCTATTTGACACCACTCATGGTAAGATGATGTGTTTTGAGGTCTGATTTGTCATTTTAAGATATCTCTGCACTCACTAGAAGTTACTCTGTACTGCTCAAAAGGCCGGAGAATTTGCTAAACCAATCAATGTGAAGAAACTAGTTCTGAATCACTTAAGTGCCAAATACCAGGGCAACCAATCACTGGATAGTATTACAATCATGACGAGGATGGAACGCCAAGCTATGAAAGCTAGTGGTCTAGCAGAGGATGCGGTCACTTGTGATGGGATTTTATGCTGTTACTGTGCCTAGACATTAACACTCTAAAGGACAACTGCAAAATATAATCTTCCGACATGAATAGAATACTTAACTATGGATGTTGCTGACACACATTAAGTTTAATGCCTCATTATTTTGTACATCTTCCTACCATAATTGGATCTATAGTGTACAAGAATGAGCAGTGAACAAATAATATAGGAGACTCTTTTTTGACATAAGGGGTTTCTACACATTGGTGAATAATAAATGCTACACATTCTAACTCTTCACATTCTCCTTTCCACTTTACAAGATCAACCTTGATGGCATATTGACTTGGGTCAACATGACTCAATCTCAAACAGATGCATCGGTTGCTCACAGATGCCTCCGTGGCCTCATTCTCCTGGATCTCTGATTCCAAGTCAACCTCACTTCTATTTCAACTGCTAGATCTCTTCCAGCACCATGATAATGACGACTTCTCATGTAGGCAACACAAGACGGTCCAGGAGTGGGGAGAGTGTGGCTGGAAGGCGCATTGCTATTTGTTTCTGATAGACTTTCGTACATCGCCACAGATGGCACACAAAGTGGAGGAAGACAGGGATGACAACAAGTGGGCCAGGGCAACTGTGTCGAAGAAGAAGGAGCTCTGCTAGATGTCATTGGATATTGGCATTTGGAGGGGGGCAAAGGGAAGGTGGTAGAACATTCTGAAGATGGACATCCCCTCCCCAAAATCATATATGATGGCATCACCCATCTTAATAACCATGCATCCTGCTGCAGTTAGTGACCAAATGCCTCAATGTTGACGAACATGGAGGGAGGGATGATGCTCTTACTCCTGTGGCACAATGGATGAATATCAAGTTGTGTGTAGCTTTCTCTTGAATCTACAGCAGAATCAATATGTGATCATGTACATGATATGTATAATGTAAATCTAGAGCAACTGCATAATATACCTTCAAACATAAAGCTAAATCGTGCAATTATCTACAACCTGGTACCAGACCAGCCTGGTACCACCAATCCCAGAATTCTTTGTTCCATAGCCAGTCCATCAACACCGCTGCCTCCTCCAACTTGGGGGGAAACTGAATACAATGGGATGGTCTTATGCCAAACATCAAATCCCCCATCCCTGAATGCAACAGTTTTTCCCTTGTCCAACCAATACTCAACTTAATTGTAAGTTAGAATTGAATTCATTAGATTATTAAATTATTTGAAATACAATGATATTGCAAACGAGTTCATAATGTGAATGATGATGGAGGCAGAAACAACCTCTCCTGCCACCAGTCTGCCATCTTAGGACCCATATGAGTTTTTTGCATCCAGCTGTGCCCACTTTCAATTTTACCCAAATTGTAATCCTGCCCTCTTTTTCATCCTACTTGAAAGATAGTACCCCCATGGCTCTCTCTTTTCTAAACTGTTGTTTGCTATGTCCACTGTTGAATAAGAATGAGCATCAATCAAATAGCAATTTGAGTTATTAAGGGATAAAGAAAAATAATTTCATTCAGCAGATGCAAGAATCAAATATTGTATGATTTGCTTACCTTTTTTGAGAATCGCATTGATTTCAAACATCCACAATACTCTGGGGATGTGCTCCTGATGGACACACCATCAGAAAGGTCACATTAGAGGCACACAATCCTTCGTGACAGCTGAATTGCTTGCATTTGGAAAAATTGCCACCGTGAACAATATTTGATTAAAAACAATACAGCTATGAAGTTTCTTCGCCCCGTTGCATTCGCGTGGTTTAGGGGTGTTGTACTCAAAATGTTGGGCGGTTGAGACGGGCGCAAGGGCAAAGAAGAGATGACATTTCAAGAATTGATCACTCTTTCGAGCAGTATTCATGGTTGTCGTCGATGTGTTTAAGGCCGTGGATGTTTTATGTGCTGATATCTCAGTGTACCCCCACGCAATGAAAATCGGACAATGTTACGCCACTTTCTAAGGATGCCCCCTTGGCGTAACATTGAGCAAATTTGCATTGCTTGGACACTTGAGAAGCACATTAGATTAGAAGTTGGGGGGGTCCATCAATTACAGCGTTCTTTTTGGGGGGAGTTGGCACATTGTTCGAGATGCCTGATTGGCGATGAATCTCACTTTGCTGAAAGTAGGAGTGCATATGATATTTTACTTTTTAGTAGATAGCACACAAAAAATATCTCAATTCCCCCCTACTCTAGGCACTAATTGTCACTAAACCCACCACTGCAAACAAGGTGCCTCAAATCCATCTGACCATACTCTTAAAAGGAGGATTTGGGTGTCAACACTGAAATCGAAAAACACCGGTAACCTCCCCGTACATTCGCAAAACGTCAGAGTGTACCGGGAGGTTACCGGAATTTCAAGAGTGTACGGGTGGGTTACCGGTTTTTTTATACATTACTTAAGCCGCATTTTCATTTATCACGCTAAGCTTTGAAGCAAAAAAATCTTCAGAGTGGTTGTTTGTTTCATGACTCACATTTTGCGAATCACGAGTTGTAAACAGCAAGATCACCTGTTGGGTCTAGTTTTGGTTTCAATTCTAGGCTTGATCTATGATTTCATTTGGTGGGTGCACTTTGGGCCTATTCATATTTTCAAAATATGGTACTATCAGAAGTGACTGCGCCAAAAAATGAGAACACATAAGAATAATAAGTGGGGCTGAAAATGAGAGTAGTGTGTCTACGTGTTTGTTACTTATTCCTTTGTATCACATCACCTAATTCTTGTGTGGCATATTCATATGAAAATAAAGTTTTAGTACATCTACGTATGGTACCATACTACAACAATGGTGCTTGACCCAGACACAACAGTTGCAGTGTGCCCTCTCACTGCTTTCACATCACACAATTATTTTTTTAATTACATCACTGATACCCCACCGGCCCATCATGGGAACGGCCGAAACTCAGTTCACAGACTGAGTTATCCCTCCCGCCTTGCACAGCCATGTTGCCAACAGCAATTGGCAGCAGCGGGTATATTTTGGGGGTGAGTAATCACGATTTTGTCTTGTTCTACAATATAATACTCACCACACGGCAATTTTTTTTCCAATTAAATAGTTGCAGGCCTGCCGGCAAAATTGCCGAAACTCAGTCCACAGACTGAGTTTGGGATTCCACCTTGGACCACCGTGTTGCCAAGAACGATTGACAACGGCCGGTATATTTTGGGGATGAGTTTTCATGAACTCATGTTTTTCACTCTATTATACTCATCACACGTTCAATTTTTTCAATTAATTAGTTACAGGTCTACTGGCGAAATCGCCAAAACTCAGTCCACAGACTGAGTTAGGCATTCCGCCTTGGACCGCCATGTTGCCAAGAACGATTGGCAGCGGCGGGTATATTTTGGGGGTGAGTTTTCATGAACTCATCTTTTTTCACACTATTATACTCACCACATGTTCAATTTTTTCAATTAATTTGTTACAGGTCTACTGGCAAAATTGCCGAAACTCAGTCCACAGACTGAGTTTGGCATTTCGCCTTGGACCGCCATGTTGCCAAGAATGATTGGCAGCGGCCGGTATATTTTAGGGGTGAGTTTTTGTGAACTCATCTTTTTTCACACTATTATACTCAGCACACGTCCATTTTTTTCAATGAATTAGTTACAGGTCTACTGGCAAAATTGCCGAAACTCGGTCCACAGACTGAGTTAGGCATTCCGCCTTGGACCGCCGTGTTGCCAAGAACAATTGGCAGCCACGGGTATATTTTGGGGGTGAGTTTTCATGAACTCATCTTTTTTCACCCTATTATACTCAACACATGTTAATTTGTTTCAATTAAATAGTTACAGGCCCAGTTCTGAAATCCACAAAACTCGGTCCACAGACTGAGTTTGGGATTTCACTTTGCACCGTCGTGTTGCCAACAACAATTGGCAGCGGCGAGTATATTGATAAAGGTGAGTTGCATGGAATACAATTATTTTTACACTTGTCTTGACTACATCTAATTTTCAATTATTTTATGTTTTCCTGTAAAAACGTACCAATTTCTATCGTACGTAGAAAAAAATCCGAAAGCTCCTTTTGGTCTCAAATTTCCCGTAACCTCCCGGTAGACTCCGGTAACCCTCCCGTACACTAGTTTACCGGAGGGTTACAGAAGTGTACCGGGAGGATACCGGAAGATACCATTCCGGGGGTTACGGTAACCTCCCCGTACACTCAAGTGTATGGGGAGATTACCGGTGTTGTTCGTTTGCAGTGAATCGAGATATCTGTCATGGTTGAAACATTTTGGTGAAGAGTGCATAGGAATTTTGTTGCATAATGACCAGATTGATCTACCCAGTCTTCTTCATGCCCAGCACAGAAGAACATTACATCTATCCCCATTGTCAAAATATGATTGATGATTTCTTTGGCTGGGATGTAAGCAGCCTTTTGACTAATACTGACTGTTGGAATCGGTAATTTTTTGACAACAGAATTTTGTCCTTCTATATAGACTGCTCGAACTGTGTTATGATTCAACGGGGCTTTGGTGGAAGATGGCTTGTAGAATTTTAGCTTGTGAACTTGAGTTGATACTTTAAGAAATTATTCCCGTGTGTATCTGCGTCTAGATGCATGTCTATATCCCAATACTTTTAAAGGGTGACAAAAAGTCACCTCCCTCCCCGCTGCTAATTGGCCATTTCAAAAGGGTGACTTTTTGTCACCCTTTTGTAATTGCTTCCATTGTCTGTATCGTGCTTACGTATCTGTAAGTATCCAAAACGAGATTGGAATTAATTTGATGGCACACACCGTACTACCTCGCACAGAGATATCACTTTTTGCGGGGGTGGACAGAGCTCGTCGCTACATAGGAATCATCAACAAAGGGTGACTTTCGTGTCGCCCTTTTGAGAACACGTACACTGTGGTACAGATTCTACATAAAGGGTGACAAAAAGTCACCCTTTTCAAAGATATTGGGATGTGTCTATGTTTGATGTATATTTCATCATACGTATCATTAGATTTCACTATTGTACCCTACCTCTAGAGGTGTACTGCTGTTTTTACTTCGGCGGACGGACCTCAAATTAATACCTGGGTGAAAGCTATGGGCTTAGTTAGTGATGCCATCCCTCCTTGCTCCTAGAGAGGGGTACAATACTCCTACACCAATAACTCACCAAGCCAAGAACACCTTTCGACGCGTAAAAGATTCATCTCGGATTCATCTCGAGCTCCTAAGTCCAACATACACAAGACAAAGGATATTTTCTAATTGATCAACCATGGAGATACCGAGAAATCTGAGGCGTGAACAACGCGCCGCCAAAAACAAAATCTACTCCAAGCTCTTCTCCTCTCCCACGAGCCATGCCTCCCTCCTCCACGGCCTCTTACACATCAAAATCATATGCTGCAGCCACCTGCGCAACCTAGACCGTCTAGGTGCGATTACAATGTTGACCAAGAAGAAAGTGGATAAGTCCGACCCGTACGTGATGGCATATCTGGAAGAGTGTCGGTTGCTTAAAACTCGTCACATTGACGATGATTTAAACCCTGTCTTCGACGAAGAATTTTATTGCCCCGTGGCGCATGTCACCGATGGAATCACATTCAAAGTCAAAGATAGAGATATGGTCAAGGATGAGACTCTGGGGAAGTACTTTCTACCCGTGGGAGAATTGATAAGCCAGGTGGATGAACAAGATGCGGAGGAAGATTCTTCCGTGGATATTGGGGATTTGAAACGTGTCGGCGTACACAAGATCGTTTTCTTGGACGGTAAGAAGGATCATGGGACACTGGAATTCTTTGTGGAGTTTATTCCTGTCCGAATGCTGTCCAAGACTATGGAGGTTCCAGGCACTTACTTCAACGAGCGGAGGGGAAATAGCGTCAAGCTTTATATGAATGCGGATGATGATTGCTCGGCGCCAATCGTCAAGTACGGTGTTGAAGAAATGGGTGAAGAACAGATTTGGACTCCGCCTCGTCTTTGGCGTGACATCTACCATGCCATATGCGAGGCAAAGCATTTTATCTATGCGGTAGGTTGGTCCTTCGATGTAGATCAACTACTTTTGCGCGGAGCCGAATTGGAATATACAGCAAACTCCAAGTACTCACCGAAGTTTGGCGAATTACTCAAGCAAAAGTCAGAGGAAGGAGTGGTAGTCAATCTCATGCAGTGGGATGAACCTTCGAGTAACTTTGCCTTTCCAGGTATGATGAGCACCTATGATGAAAAAAGTCGTACTTTCTTTCGAGGCACAAAGGTGACCAGCCGATTCATGTGCATGGCTGGTGGAGAGTTGGGATTAGGGAAGATGATGGCATTCACGCACCATCAGAAGTTTATGGTCATGGATGCGCCTAAAGGATCACAAAGTTGTTGTGACGGGGAGGAACGAGAGTTGCTGGGTTTTATTGGTGGCATTGATGTGACGAAGGGGAGGTGGGATAATCGAAAGGTATGTGCATAAGCTCCCCCCTCTGTTTTTCTCCGTGCATCCGTGCATCTCTCACTGTCACTTGCATTTCGTATGATGTAATATTTACAGCATCATCTCTTCCGCACCCTTCAAAGCCTACATAAAGGAGATACCTATAGCCGATGCTTCCATACCAGCGATGCTCACGGTCCAAGGCAGCCATGGCACGATATTCATAGTGCTGTTCGTGGACCTGAAACGTTGGACCTTGTACAAGCGTTCACCGAGCGTTGGATAAAACAGGCGCCCGATGCGGTGGGAGATCTTGTTAACATCCATCGACTTGGTCTCGGGGAGGAAAGCAAACTGGAAAACGATGGAGGGTGGTGCGCTCAGCTGTCCCGCTCGATTGATTCTCGTGTCAATGCGTTTGATGCTTCTACTAAGCAGTCTTTCAATAGTACTGATATGGACTCGTTGAATGTTGGGTGGTCATTTGAAATGGAGAAGAATGCGGAAAAATCAAGACGGTTTGAAACTGCCTCGTTTGCGGCGTTGCCATTTAGTCGAACATTGGATCAAAAGAAAGGTCGACTCATAGACAACAGCATTCATTTGGCGCACATTCATCACATTCGTAGAGCAAGGCACTACATCTATATCGAAAGCCAATACTTCATGGGTTCTTCTTTCATGTGGTCAAATGAAAAAGAGAGGGATGTCAAGTGCTCCAACATGGTTGCCGCAGAGGTATGCTAGAGTTTATTGTTGTTTTATGTTTTCCAGGCGTGCATCCACTTACATCATCTTGCACATCATTGGCGCCATTCCATCTAGCTCACTTTAAAAATATGTCAAAAGATTGTTTCAAGAGAGCCGTTTGCGGTATATATTCTCCTTCCAATGTGGATGGAGGGCATACCCCATGACAATGCGACTCAAGGACTTCTGTACTTCCAGCGAAATACCATTGAGGCAATGTACAAACACGTACAAAATGCATTGGAAACTCGCATGTCAAGCTCATCTGATTATGGGCTGAAGGTGTCTGACTATCTCAATTTTTATTGTCTGGGCACACGTGAAAGCAAAGACGGAAGTGAGGCTACTGGCGAGTCAACTACGGAAGACGAAAAGCTCCTTGTAAACACACGCCGACATCAGATCTACGTTCACTCGGTAGGTTTATAAGCCATTCCTTTTATTTCGATCCGCCATTGCTAAGTTCGTGTCCGCGTGTACTCTAATTGTTTTTATTAGAAAATGATGATCGTGGATGACGAAGTGTGTTTGATTGGGACAGCAAATATAAATCAGCGTTCCTTGGATGGCTGTCGCGATTCTGAAATCATGATGACATCATACCAGCCCAAGCACCTTGCATCAGATGACACCGTTGCTCATGGTGACATTCATGCGTTTCGCATGCATATATGGACTTCCATTACAGATCAAATGCATGATTTGTTTCGCAATCCCAACAAGAAGGAATGCGTTGATTTAATTAACTCAATTGCCGAGAGAAATTTCAAAACTTACATGGGGGACGAAACAGTGGACATGACGTCTCATCTTTTACCCTTTCCGTTAGAATTTTATGATGGAGAGCTTCGGCCTCGTAGAGGGTTGGTCAATGGCAAACTTCCCGATACCCATGCCGATGCGATGGGAAAGAAATCCCTCGTGTTCCCAGAAATGTTTCTCACGTAGTCTATAGTATGGTTTTGAGTTTGTCAATCACAAATAAATGTCAACTCTGTGTTCATGAAAAGTTGTCTAAAATTAAATACATAGCATCACGATGATATAACGTTTGACACTGAAGTTAAAGTTCCATTCGTTGTGAATGTAATTTTACTGTTAAACATTTTCACTGCCACTTTTTGCAGGCATTTCCTCGAACCATAGCTCTTGCTCTGACAGCCTCAAGATCATTCGATACATTCGTTTCAGAACATCCAATCCAACGACCGCCTGTGGCGCTTTAGCACCAAAGGTACCTGCCAATGTTATACCAGGCAAGTCGCCCCAAAACAGTGTCTTAACATCGGCAAATGAAACATTACCTATTGTCAAGTTCGCAGAACTTCCCTTAACAAGATCAACAGTCCGCTTGTCAATGCCCATGGCTTTTAGGCTATAATCAGCATTGTCAAATACAACGTTGTTAAGCCCCACAAGTTCTGCGGCTTCTGAACTCAAAATTGTACTGCAAGAACCCGTATCAACAATAGCAGTAAGCTCAACTCCATTGACACAAATTTTGATTATCGGGACTCCAAAAAACGAGTCATCCTCAATCGGAACGCGAAACGCATTCTTCTTGGCATGATTTGGCAGATGCATTCCATAATAGAAAATCATTGTGGGTGGGTCGCCATCGGTTCCATACCAATCAAACTCCACACCAGCCGGGAAACAGTTGAAGAATGCAGTACCAAGCAAGCCATCAGCGACTGTACTAGCAAGTCCTATATCCAAGGATGCAGCTGTTAAATTTCTCATAAAAATAAGGTTGGATTGTTCTGCTGGCATTCCACTGAGATGACAGTCTCCCATCATAACAATATCTCCAGTTTCGTAGGACCCTCCGATTCCAGCTGATCCAAGAGCAGAGAGTGATTCTTTGCGAATAAAAGTCTGAAGTCCTAAACTCTGCGCTAGGTCTCTTTTTATAACATTGACATTGGCTCCAGTATCTAGAACGAAGTTTATCGAGACTGCATGTTGTTTGGAGTTGCCCTCGCTTTTGGAAGCATTACTGTTTAGATGGTGGAAGTCCAACCCCAAACATGGATACGGACCGGAGTAAGTAAGTGGAGCCACGACGCCAATAACTGCAGTTTCGTCATTTTCTGCATCTGGCTGTGTTGACATTAGAAGAAATTGAAGTTGTTCCAAGTAGCGGCTTCTGTGGTACAACATGGGCATTCTGTTTTCATGTATGAGAAAGGCGCCAGTTATTCTTAGTGATATAAAAATATGGAGCAAGACCATTGCAGCGAGGATGCGCTGATAAGGTCTGCTTTTCTCCATCATTTGAGCGTCGAGCGTTCGAGTGAACCGCATACAGATTTTTCGCTATGTTCTGTAAAACAAGAATTAATGAAATGAGTTTGCAGGTGGCGGCATAAAAACAGGTAGAAAGAAATTCTCTCCAGTCAGCAAGTGAGGATAACATTGACTGTTTGCAATCTCCGTCCAGAGCCAGCGACGAGCTCCAATATGATTGATTACACCTACAACGGATGCATGCTATTGATGAGGTAATGATGCTGGGTGATGCTGGGACTGTGGCTGTTGTAGCGATCGTCGGAGGAAGATTTTTGAGAAGGGATGTTTATCTATGCTTATAGTAGCTTATGGTACGTAGTACGGTAGTTGTATGGTACGAGGGCTCGAGTGAGGATCGAGTGAACAAGCTGGTATGGTACCATACGACAATTATGGTACAGGAAATAAAGGAGCACCGCTGGCAGTCAGCTCACACACATCCATGAGACATCAATGTATGGTATTGTACAATCTGGTATTGTACAAGGAGGGTAAGATCAACGTACAATACTTTACAGTGCTACACGTAAAAAGTAAATTGCCTGTCTCTGAGAGAGACAGTGAGGAGGCCTCTCTAGAGAAGGCCTCTCTCTCTAGAGCTGGGGAGAGCGGTTTCACTGAATCGTTTGGGGATAGGAACAGGCTTGATTCCTACTCCGCACAATAATCCCCCTTCCCCGACCCACGTTACAGGTGACACTTCACGCCATTGCCTCTTTAGAATAAAATTTGCAAGTTTGGTGCTGAAAGAGGACCCCTACGTTACAAGAAACATGTCTTTGACATCCGCTTCTGTCATGTTGTTTCTGGGCTGCTCAATCTTACGGGAAGCTAGGTCTTGGGCAATATCAAACCAGCTTATTGCCCACCAACGTTTGACAGCAAGGCTTAGTCACGAATCAATTCTATTCAGTTCCGAACATGAAGCGGATGATTCCGATTTGCTCGATCCAACTGTTGAAAAATTGATTAGTACGCCGACCACTGTTACTTATGGCGTGAGCTACATTGGTGGAGATCCGTGCGGTTCAAAATACAATGACGACCCATTCGATGCATCGAAAGATGTAGTCAAACCAGGAATGCCTGATGATATGAAAGATCGGATTGCTGCTCTTGCTGCGAAAATGTTAGAAGGCAAGGACAAACATTGAAAGCTATTTTTGTTGTGGTGTTTCTCTGAGATCATATAAGGGGCAAGCTTATGCTAGCTGGGATACATTGTATGTTTCCTCCTAGAATCGTGAAATCAGACTGAGAACAGCTGAGAACGACACTAGTATGTGTTTTGACTTTTTGACCAAGTTGCTTACATGCTTTGATCTGTCAAGCTCGAGATTTCGATCACAAATTCATTTTATCTTATTACGTGCTATCGTAACGGTATGGTAGTGCCACAAATTGTGATCTGCTTTCTTTATATGGTGTAGTACCTAAGCATAGGTGCCAATGCTACCATTTCTCTTTCGGTTGCAACAGCTGTAACTATCTTGTTCTCCGCGTGCAAATGAACCAATCATCACTTCAACAGATCGTATCTACGCACACTCCCATTCGGGCTTCCCCTTGTAAGATTCGCCTTCTTTACACTCTACAGCTCCTTCAATGGCATCTTCTGTCTTCACCATCATTTTGGGGTCGATTCCATTGAACCATGCGTACTTTTTCATGATAAATCAGCATGTTCAGAGAGCAATCATACGGGCGTCGCTGGTCAGTTACTTTTCAGATATGGTATAATGTGACAGCAATGTGACTAGGCACAGACTCACCTCTTCCGGCTCCGCTGTGCAAACAACGTGCGGCTTTTCGCCGTCTGCTAAAATTTCCTCCTCGTTAACAATAAAGCAGGAGACATCGTAGTCAGCGATGGCGTCATCGCTACTCTCCGATTTATTCTCTGAGGTTGATTTCAACTGAGAACACAGAATTGACCGCGAAGTCACGACACCAGATCGATGAGGCATCGTCGGTATGCGAAATGCACTTGCCTCTGTGAACAGAAATATCAGTAAAAGGCAATGATAATTTTGTACGCCCATTGTGAAATAGTGGCCTCAGCGGTGTAACTAAGCGAATTACCTCTTATGTCCATCTCGAATGAGGACGTCCTGTGTACGGTACCATAGTTTGTATTGAGGAGGTAAAGTCTAAAGTCACACCGGTCCAGAACAGTTCACACCTGTTCTCAAGTCGGGTGTCAAGTGGTGTCAAGACTCCAAATTACAATACGTAGGGACAGCGTAGGGACTATGTCGGGAGATCCCGAATGAAAAGCAGACACCGCTCTATCCCCAGTCCGGCTAAAACCAACAAATGCTGGAAGTATTGTACCCTATTTTGACTTATAACCTATTCGCACCTTAAAATATGTATTTGTATAAGTTAGAACGAAAACTGGCATATTTTGGGTGACCTTGCAGTCATGGAAAATCCTCAGAATAGTCCATTCCAAGGTTATAGAATTGCTTGAAGGCATCTCACAGGAAGCTTCCGCTCCACCGGGGCTATCCAGTTTTCACTTATGCTTGTCTTACAAGCTGTTGAGTAAATAAAGTCAAATAAGAAATTACCAACTTTTAGGCGAATGTATACTAATTCCTATATTTTGCCGGTCGTGAGTAAATTTTCATGTTTCGTGCCAAGGTTGCGATGGCTCATGTGGCAGTGCAAGACATGCATTTCCCCACCATCGCACACAAGACATGCACTACTCTTACACCCTTGCCAACTATTGTCCGCCACTGCTTCCATTGTAGCGAAACTATCTTATTCCTCCAACAATAACTACTCTTTCCTGCTGCTGCATTTTCAGCAAAATTCTTATCACATGTTCCCCAATTCGCTTCAACTATTCATCTGATTGACAACTCTTCCTTGTCCACATCCATGATCTCTGTGCACTCGCTCCAAAATATTCGCAATACTGAGTGCCATTCAACTTGGTAAAATCAGCCATCAAGGCAATTGTCGATAAGTTAGGTTGGCAACTTGTTGACTTGTTTGAGTGTGGACTCCTTCAAAACAAGTTGAAAGAGTACCTCACTACTTCTTTGGATGGCTGGCTGGTTATCCCCTATGAGTAATCAGACAATGAACAAATGTCAGATAACAGTGATTCAGAAGATGCAGGTCATGTCATGGATCATCAGAATTTCAATTGTGGGACCATGACATAGGCCAAGAATCAGCCTTTTTTGTACCCCTGTGTACAAAACCTAAATAGGAGCATTCTCAGGACCCCAAGTAGGAGAGTCCACCTCCCAACGGCATGGACTCCCCAACATGGAAGTTCAGAACCCCAAACAAGAGAACACCCTGGAGGAAGATCTAAGCATCTATCAGAAGGGTATTAACATACCATATTGTGTAGAAACCTACACCATGATCGTTTGCATCGTTTGGATTGGAATGCAGTTCCACTGCCTTTCCATCCTCACAATAGTACAAAATATAGCTCATAAAATCAAATCTTTGACACCTGTCGAAACTACCTATAATTTTCGCGTGATATTTTTTTACTGCAAATCGGCTCAGGTCACTATCTATGGATAACCATGGTGCGACCTTCGCGCACCAAAGCCATCGACATCCAACTCTTCCGACACGATGTACGCTAACAATTTTTTTATCGCGAGCGGCAATTTTAACTTTTCGCACCAGCGATACGTTTTTTTGCACGATCAACGATTTATCCAAAATCGGCTACACGATCGACAAATTCCTACGGTTTTGCGATCTACGAGCTCTCCAAAAATTCTCCCGCGATCAGTGAGCATCAGCGATAAACTTTGAGCAATCGACTTCGGCGATCGGGGATTCCTACGAGTCAGATTAATTTTGTGATCGAGAATTCTCGCGAAATAGTTGGATGCAAGACTTTCAAGAAAAAAAGCCGACGAAGAAAAATTAAAAAAAAATAAAAAAATTTTTTTTTCGAGCTAACCTCAACAGGGCACCCAAGACCTTCTTCAAGGCCTTGTTTTATAATACGCCCCTTGGCAAGGCAATTAAGAGGATGTCGACCAGCAAATCAAGCCCAGAAGGACTCAAGCCACAGGAGTGTGAACAGAGTTCAGGGAGGTCTAAGCCACCCATTTCCTACATTCCCACTGCCATGGACACCCCGAAGGTAATCAACAAAATCAAGGTCTCCAACAAAATGACCTTGTCTGTCACTGTCTTTGACGAGGGAAGTCCTGAACAGTTCCTCAACCATGTCCAGACCTCGATGGAAATAATTTCCCAGAGAGGCTTAGACACGGACTACGGGGAAGCCTGTAAGGCAGATGAAAAGGCTGAGGCAAAACTGACTGCGGCCACTGTGGCCAAAGCCAAGTTCAAAGGGACAGATGAAAATTCCCCTGTCCTACAGTCGTGGAACAAAGCAACTGCTGCTAAAATCCACACCAGTGAGGCCCTATTGTCCGCTGGCCAAGCGATCTTCCTGCAGTACTCCACTCAGTTGTCGGAGACTGCCCGTCGTCCTTGGACCACCATCTTTGGGGAGCAAATCAATTGCGAACCCTGGACCGATGTGTATGGGACCGAGCATGCCACAAAACGCCCGGCATCTTGGACCTCCTTTCAGGAATGTGTCCAGTTGCACCTGCAGACCATCTTCAGGACTGATGCAGCGGATCAGGAAAGGTTCTACATCAGCAATGGGCTGAAGAAACCAAACAGGGTACACATCAGGGACTTTGTGCAGAGGATCCAACGCCTTAACGGGTTTGTGGAACTCTTGCCGTGCCTGTTTTACTCTTCAAAGGCTGCAAAGTCTACGAAAGTATGCGGGCCATTTGATGATGCCGACTTGGCAAGCCACATCCTCAGGATGGTTCCTAGGAACTGGCAGGACCAATATGAGCTCAGTGGAGCTTTGGTACCACAGAGTGTCAGGGAACTTCTCGAAGTCCTTGAATGCATCAAGGCCTATCCCACCAAGAAGGTTGGAGAAGGACCCAAGACCGTAGCCAAGGCTACAACTCATCTAGGAAGAAGATGGTCTCTTTTAGTGACCGGATTCCGAAGAAACGTTGCACAGAGAAGTACTGTTCTCTCTGCAAGAAACATGGGGGCGCACATACCACCCACAACACTCCGGATTGCCGGAAGTATGACTCAATGGGACCCGAAGTCAAGCTTCAAGGGAGAAAACCAAATGGAAACTCTCGTGGACTAGAGAGACCTGCTTGAGGAGGAAGTAGCTATGCGCAGCTATCCGCTAAAATCGACAAACTTACGAAGTCCAACAAGAAAATGAAACGCGCTATCGGAAAAAAGAAGCGTAAGCATCACGACATAAGTGACAGTGATGATTCAGACTCATCTTGAGATGATGGGTTGGGGAGTACTAAGAAATTGTGTAGTAAAATCGATTGTAATGAAATGATGAACACTTATCTTAGTCCGATTAAAACTTCCCCACGTGCCAACATAACATTTTCTGGTTCAAACAAGACACGTTCGAACCTGGCAGAAGAACTAGGAAATCTTCCAGCCAACCTTACACAGAGTGAAACAATAACCAAATTGTCGGACCCCGAACTGTCGGGTGACCTTTTCAATAGTGTGAACCCCCCTTTGACAGGTAAAGAAGGGCAGGTCACTACTGTAGTAGCACAAGCACGCTATAAAGCGACTGAAAATCCAGCCCATAAGAATATCGAACACTCTACAGGGCGTCGTACCAGTAACACAGTCATCAGGATCCTACTAGACAGTGGATCTGATGGTGATCTCCTGTTCCATGCAAAGGGAACGGAGAAACGCTTTCCCTACTTGACTAGGCAGGTGCCAAAATCTTGGCACATGTCGAATGGGAGCTTCCTAACCAAAGGAAGGAGCAAAGTCAACTTAAAGTTCTTTGAGTATTCGAACAGTAAGGAGTACACAGTGACTCCTGATGTAGTAGAGTATGATAAGAAAAAGATGGCAAAGCCAGCGTTCGACCTCATTCTTGGATGTCAAACCATGAAAGAGCTTGGAATTGTTCTAGATTTTCGAACAAAAGAAATAACCATTGATCACATCACTTTGCCAATGAGAGACATCAATAGTCTGACTTCATCAAACTTGGGTAAGGCCTGGGCTGTCAACAACAGCATGGCAAATGAACCGCAAAGTACGCAGGAAGTGACGCAGCGCGTAGTTAAAATCCTAGATGCAAGTTGTAAAAAGGCAGACCTCCAATCAATTGTTAGCACCAATTGTACTCACCTAAGTCTCCAAGACCAAAACTCGTTGCTGGAGTTACTCACAGAATTTGAGGAACTTTTTGACGGAACACTGGGTGATTGGAACACAGAGCCTGTGTCCTTGGAACTTAAGGAGGGCGCAAAGCCATATCATGGCAAGGCATACCCAGTACCAAAATCTTGCAAAGAAACAACTATCAAAGAACTGAATAGATTATGCAAACTGGGAGTGGTAGAGTTTCAGCCCGAATCGGAATGGGCGTCACCATCATTTATCACTGGAAAACAAGACGGAACTGTACGCTTTCTCACTGATTTTAGAGAATTAAATAAACGACTAGTTCGAAAGCCGTTTCCATTACCCAAAATCAGTACAGTCCTGCAAGAGCTAGAAGGATTTACATATGCAACAACCCTAGATTTAAACATGGGTTATTATACCATTAGACTGGATCCCGATTCATCCAAAATATGTACCCTCATTTTCCCATGGGGCAAGTATTCTTACCTCCGATTGCCAATGGGCATCGCAGGTTCACCAGACATCTTTCAAGCAAAAATGTCAACACTAATGGGAGCCTTAGAGTTCGTATGAGCTTACCTTGATGATTTGTTATGCATCACAAAGGCAAACCTGGAAGACCACTTTGACAAATTGAAAATGGTGCTTACCAGGCTACGCAAGGCGGGCTTGCGAATCAACGCCTGAAAGTCATCATTCTGCACCTTTGAAATGAAATATCTAGGTTATACCCTTACACGAACAGGGATTAAACCACAGCAGAAAAAGGTACGGGTGATTCTCGCGATTTCATCGCCGAAAAATGTCAAAGACCTCCGTAAGTTCCTGGGCATGGTCCAGTACTATAGAGATCTTTGGGCAAGACGCAGCAAAGTGCTTGCCCCACTCACCTCACTGGTAGGAGAGTGCGGTCACACCAAGGTCACCAGAGCCAACAAGACGAAGAAACGTCCATGGTACTGGGACACGGTGCATCAAAAAGCATTTGATGACATTAAGACTTCAATTGCCAAGGATGTAGTCTTAGCCTATCCCGATTATTCAATGGAATTTGAGATATATACTGATACCTCGTCTAAACAACTTGGATCAGTTATCACCCAGGGTAATAGGCCCCTTGCGTTCTTCAGCAGGAAGCTGTCGACGACGCAACAGAAGTACAGCGTGACCAAACTAGAACTACTGGCCATAGTGGAAACACTTAAGGAGTTCAAAGGCATGTTGTGGGGACAAAGATTAAAAGTCTACACAGACCATAAAAATCAAATCCAAGACGCCCTCGGATTAACCTCTGACCGTGTCTACCGATGGAGATTGCTCCTCAAGGAATTTGGCCCCGAAATTGTTTACATTAAAGGCATACATAACACTGTTGCCGACGCCATCTCTCGCTTAGACATCGGACCACTACTGAGTGAGCACGAGAACTGGATGACGTTCACCAAATGCTGGTGTCATTACACCATGCAAGAAGAGAGTGCAATAGACACCTCTGCATACCAAGAGGAAATGAATCTGGTATTTGCAAACCGCAGCGAAGAAGATGTAATCTACCCGTTAACAGTACGAGAGATTGCAGAAGCACAAAAGCTTGATGCCAGCTTGAAGACGTTGAAAGACCAGTACTCGACACAATTGGTCGAAAGTACACATCTCCTATGCAAGGACGGAAAGATGGTCATTCCAAAAGATCTTCAGCACCGTGCAATTAGTTGGTACCACCACTATCTACAGCACCCTGGACACACAAGACTCAAAGAAACCCTTCGTGCTGCGATGTACTGGAAAGGTATGCAAATTACCGTCCACAAATATGTCAAAAACTGTCATGCATGCCAAGTAAGCAAGAGGCATAAGCATAAGTACGGGAAACTCCCTACTAAAGTCGCCATTACAAACCCTTGGGATGTACTATGTGTGGACCTTATTGGCCCGTATACAATCAAAGGTAAAGATGGGACAGTAATTGATTTCATGTATCTGACTATGATTGACCCAGCTTCTAGCTGGTTTGAAATAGTTGAACTACCGGTAATCACTGAGGCGATTATTCCCCTGGATACAAAAGGGCGGAAGGGTAAAAAGACCCATGAGGAACCTAAGTTAGCATACTGTGATAAATCATCAGCAATGATCAGCAAATTAGTAAACAAGACCTGGTTCAGTAGGTATACACGTTGTCAATACATAATTTATGACAATGGAAGCGAATTCAAAATTCACTTCAAAGCCCTGTGTGACTCATATGGGATCACGAGTAAGCCTACCAGTGTCAAGAATCCACAAGCGAATGCAATTCTAGAACAAGTGCATCAGGTGATATCATCTATGCTCGGAACAGCTGAAATAGACATGGCCCCTTCAGTTGAGACAAGCGATATAGACAAGTTCGTGACAAACGTTGCTTGGGCCATTTGCTCAACATACCACACAGTACTAAAAGTCTCCCCAGGTGCAGCCATTTTTGGAAGGGACATGTTGTTTGACATCCCCTTCCTGGCCGACTGGAATAAAATAGGAGAATATAGGCAACACCAAACAGACCAAAACACAGAATGGGAAAATAGCATACGTCGTGATTGGGACTACAAAGTTGGTGATCAAGTACTTCTTAGAAAAGATGGTATACTCCGAAAGGTGAAAGTAGATATGAAAGTGATCCTTGGACTATCACATCAGTTCATACGAATGACACCATCAGGATTCAACGCGGAATCAAATCAGAAAGACTGAATATACGAAGAGTTACACCTTTTTTAACAACCAAACTTAAAACCGTATTAAATGTCAGTTTCAAAATGACAAAAACGGACTCTCCCTCTTCAAACAACACTTACTCGTTACACATGTTTAACAAACTTTTTAGTTCGTTATTGTTACTCTCATGAGAACCCATTTTTTTCACCTAAAAACACTTAGGTTTTTTTTATTCCTTTTTTTACCTGATACTCCATTCGTGGGGGCGAGTGAAATAGGCCAAGAATCAGCCTTTTTTGTACCCCTGGGTACAAAACCTAAATGGAGCATGAATCAGCCTTTTTGTACCCTGTGTACAAAACCTAAATAGGAGCATTCTCAGGACCCCAAGTAGGAGAGTCCACCTCCCAACGGCATGGACTCCCCAACATGGAAGTTCAGAACCCCAAACAAGAGAACACCCTGGAGGAAGATCTAAGCATCTATCAGAAGGGTATTAACATACCATATTGTGTAGAAACCTACACCATGATCGTTTGCATCGTTTGGATTGGAATGCAGTTCCACTGCCTTTCCATCCTCACAATAGTACAAAATATAGCTCATAAAATCAAATCTTTGACACCTGTCGAAACTACCTATACGAATCGGCTCAGGTCAGACCATAAAGCAAAAAATTCTACAATAGCAAATTAGGCAATTCATTGTTTTATATAGCAAATTCTCCCCATGTGAATTTGGAAGTGCAGCATTCAAGAAACTTGTTTACAAACCCGAGTGTCTTGTTCAGGTTTTGCCACAGTAGTCAATTTGAAGTATGTCCTATTTGTTGTTGCCGGCACTACTAAAGTGCATTATGCAGTTCTTATTCGGTTTCCTGCCGCAAAGCTAACAATCATGAAAAGACTTCTTTCAAACATTTTCAACAGGAGTTTGAAATGGCATACACCTCTTCATTGGTCTCTGACGATATGGAATCGGCCATTCCAGATTTTTGCAAGGACATCATCTCTTCGAAGTCTTATCCCATCAACTAAAGACTGTGTCATCTTTGTTTTCAGATAAACTCCTGACTATGGTCCAAAACCCTGTTGCCTTTGCCAATGGCACATAAAGTCAGTCATGAAATAGTTGCCAGGTGGAATTGGTTGAAAGGTAGGATCGACGAGATGACTCGATACTTGGATGGAAGGAGCTTCCCACTACCTAAGGGATCACCTAAGCAAATGCTTGTGGTGCATGAATTCATCAAAATGGTTGTGAATGTTTGCTTTATACTCAAGCATTGTTTTCCATCAAGACTTCCTCCCAATGGAAAGGGGTATTCAGCAATACAGAGCCACCACAAGCATTTGAAGATAATCATGAGAGATGATCTTTTCGAATTTTCAACAACAAATAAAGTTTTGAACCCAATCAGGGGAAATATTCTAGGATCGCCTTTTCTTAAGCCAAGTTAATGAGAATTCAATTGATGACAACATTGACAAGCAGTTGGATAGTGGTAATTGTGAATGGCAGAAAAAAGCGGCAACATATGTGAAAGATAGGATTAAGCATGACAGTCATTACAAGTTGAAGAAGTTCATTGATGATGAAATGCTAAAAAGGATTCGCTTGGACAAAACTCAGTTTCACATTCCAAATCACTGGAAGTTGTGTCTACGCAAGAACTGGGAGATTAACCTCCAGTGGGAAGAAGGCAAAGGAGAAATTGTATCCTGTTCAAGGAGAGTCAGTTGAGAAAGATGAATCTACTGATCATGTTGCCAGAAAGGTTTGTAAGTGTCCTCCAAAGTGTGTGGTGTGCAGTGCAATCTCAGAACCAAAGGATAAGGAGTGAAAGATAAGTCAGATGAAAATCCATTGTTCTTTGTGTCTTTTAGTCCTGTGCATCTAGAAGAGAGGGAAGAGGAAATCATCCTGTTTTGAGATCTTCCATCTAATCAATGACCTAAGCCGGTTGAGAGGAAAATCAGAAAGCTCTACTGAAGCACCCTTGTATCTATATGCTTCGAGGAAGAGAGAGACAAAGAGAAATGCATCTGGGGTCAGAAATACATCTAGAGGGAAGTAACTTTGTTGCGTCAAAACAAGTGAAATTACTAGGTATTTAGTTAGGACAAAGTATGCATACAAATTTAGGTATTAAACAACTAGTAGCTGAACTAGCGACACATGTATTTGTATAGGTTGTTTTAAAACCAACAAATACATGAAATAGCGATTTTTGGATCAAAAGTGAAGGTATTTTTGGAGGGTTGCTCAAGGATCGATAATCGGTATTTCATAGTGAAATATTGCTACCCACCATTGGTATGTTCTGTCCACTTGGTTACACAAATTGAAGACCCTTGTAAGATTTTTTCAGTTTCAAAATTACGGTGAGCTGCATCACCGTAATTTTTTTGGACCGGGGCTATGGTAAAAAATTGTACAAGGACTTCAAAGGACTTAAGGCTAAGGAAATCCTTGATTTTGCGGGATTATGAACAGCCTTCAATATCCTAAATATTCCCCTAATTTTTACATGATCAAACTGTTGAAAAAGATGAGTCAAAATCATAAAAATGTTTTATGATATTCCTTGTCCCCCCTACATCCCAAAATATCCTCTATATGCTCATTAATATGGCAAGTGCCATCATCTCTTCTCCCCCCTTGTGCTATTGCCACAAAAAATATTCTGACCATAATATCACCATCAAACAACTAATCTTCACAATCCACGACAAGACGACTACCACCATCTTCCTCCTCCCTCTAAAAGCAATCATTCCCTTTGTTTATTTCTATCCCAGCACCTCTCGTTCCTCCCCCATTTTGTAGCAATGACACATGGTCATGGTGGTGTGGGTGGGCACATCCCAGCCCACCAATGAACAACTGATGACACAACTCCGACGATCACGGCTACAGGACTTTCCGAAGCTCATCAACATGCTATCTTTAATACATCAGACCAGGGCATTACGGCAAAGGTCAAAATGGACTATTGTACCCGGCTTAGAAGGTATATTAATTATATTTTTAATGATTATCCTGATATCTTTGAGCATGCCACCATTTTCATCTCATAGGAGCAACGCGGCATCCCATGATATATTTCTACCCTCAGGGCCAAAGTGATCTAAGTCTCAAGTATTCTTCTGGCATTTCTATCAGAGATGAAGAAGAAGGGCAATATGGCAAGATTGCATCATGTTCTCACATCTCCAAGTTTTGTGATGCAATAAAGTATAGCTCAAAGGTTGTGGACAGTCATCTGTCTTGGGAGATTTATTCTGAGACTGACACATTTTTGTTTTGCTTCAAAAAAGAGTTTGCCCAGGCAAAGAAGCATGGCAACACAGATGAGAGGGAAGCTGATGCTGTTAGTAGCACTCTCCTTTCACTGCTAGTATAGTGGGCGGTGGGGGGAGAGGAATATATTTGTGTGGGTGTTTGTTTAGGCATGTGGCACCTTTTGGCTCACTCATGCAATGTTGATTGCCTTTCCTGTCACAACATCAAGCATGGTAATTTGGATTTGATCATATTCAAGTACAATGAAACAAAGATGGACAAGACAGTTGAGTTTGTTAAGGAGAAAAATGCGTACTCTAACCCTTTGACCGGTCAGGGCAATCTTTGTTTCTTTACTGCCTTAGGAGTTTATTTATGCCTTGATCAGGAATGCTTTTCCAAGACAGAGAAGCATTTTTTGACCCCCTGAGCAAAGTTGGGGAATGCCACTTAGACTTTTGGACACCAAGTTGGTGATATTGCGACAAGAAATTTTGAGATGATGAGACATTATTGTTGCCTTTCCCATTTCAACGTTCATGGCCTGTGTAAAGGTGGGGGTATGCATGTCACTTTGGCCACAACTCTTCCTCACCAGTTCACTACGATGGCATGCTGTGGGGAGTGGTCAATGGGGAAGATGTTGTCAGTTTGCTGGTGGTGGTGATTACTAACTTGGGCTGTTGTTGACTCTCAAGGATCCAAACTAACTAGATGCTGACAGCCCCTGTCCACACTGGAAGGACCCAAATGCACCGATTGCCTTGAGTCTTGAATGCCCTTGAATTGACATTTGGTAGGATTTATGACGCCCACAGTGATACCTTCCATGACCCTCATGGAGTTTTATCCATACTTCTTGCCTCCATTGTTCATCATTCTGACTGGATGCTAGGTTTCCTGGACAAGGACCCGAGCCATCCTTTCAGCCGTGTGCCCATTTGCTCTTCTCCTTTGTTGCAAGAACTGAAGGTGAATTGTGTCTCTTTGGATTTGAATGCACATGTGCCATTGGTGACAGGGATTCTTCCGCACGTTGCACATATGCAACAGATCAACCATGTAAAGGAAATTGCAAGGAGGCCAAGATTGAAGTGAGAGGCATGCGGGACGACTTGAAGACAATAGTTCGTGAGGCCATTGATGACAAGGTTAGCGGCGGCATCAATACTTCTCTTTTGGACAAAAGGCTGGGTGACATAGAGAAGAGGCTGACAGAGAAAATGGATAGTCTTGATGTACAGGCTGAACCAGCCTGTGTTGCCCGTCCTAACCCCAACCTTGCTGATGCTTCAGAGGAGCCTGTGGTTGCAAAATGCAATCAATTTTGTTATCGTGGCTGGTATTGGTGTGTGTTGGAGCCATTTTGTTTGCCATGGGAGATAGATCATTTGGGTGGAAGCCGTTTGGAGATAAAAAATACTAAATACCAATATTGTAGATAAAGGTGTTATAGATTTGTTGATGATGGTAATTTGTGAGCTTAACATTTAGTGATTACAATGAACAAATGAGGATGGGATGTCAATGCAATCCCAACAAAATAATGTGATTCTTTGTTGGTTTCTACACATCTCTGGTATGTTTATACCCTTCTCATGAGGATGTTCTGACAGAGTGTTCTCTTGTCGCTTAGATCCAAAGATATGGATCTTTATCATTGTCAGGACCTCTCATCACTTGGGAGGTCAGGATGATCCCTTACTTGGGAGTTTTCGAATTGGTCCATATTGGTACTAATAAGGGTACCAATAAGGGTACTAGTTAAGGTAGGTTCTTGGCCTATGTCACTCGCCCCCACGAATGGAGAATCAGGGTGAAAAGAAGAGGAAAAAAAAACAGTAAAGGAAAAAAATTAGTCCATGTCTCTTTGTGTACAAACTAAAAAGTATGTGACTGTGTGCTAAAGCGTAAGTGTTTGTATAGAAGAGGGAGATGACACATAAAAATTAACATGCTTAACATTGGTTAAGTCTGCTGGTTAAAAAAAAGGTGTGACTCTTCTGATATTTAACGTTCAGATTTTGTACCACATTGAACCCTTATAGTCCCATTCGTATGAATAGTTGTGATAGTCCAAGGATCACTTTCATACCAACTCTCTGATTTGTGGAGGATACCATCTTTCTAAGAAGTACTTGATCACCAACCTTATAATCCCAATCACGGCGTGAGCGATTTTCCCACATCGTGTTGAGGTCAGTTTGGTGTTGCCTATGTTCTCCTATTTTATTCCAGTCAGCAAGGAAGGGAACGCCGAACAACATGTCCCTGCCAAAAATTGCTGCACCTGGGGAGGCTTTTAGTACTGTATGGTAAGTTGAGCGAATGACCCATGCTGTGTTGGTTAGGAACGCATTTATGTCACTGACTACTACTGTATTGGCCATATCTAGTTCAGTAGTGCGGAGCATTGCAGTAATTACTTGATGCACACGCTCCAGTATAGCATTTGCTTGTGGGTTCTTGACACTGGTTGGCTTACGCTTGATCCCATATGATTCACAACGGGCTTCGAAGTGAAGTTTGAATTCGCTTCCATTGTCATAAATAATGTATTGACAACGTGGATAACGGCTAAACCAGGTCTTATTCACTAAATTACTTATCATTGCAGATGATTTGTCAAAGTATGGTAATTTAGGATTGGGATGAGTCTTAGTGCCCTTTTGCCCCTTAGTATCTGTGGGAGTAACGGTATCTTTGGTTACTGGCAGTTCTACTACTTCAAACCAACTAGAAACTGGGTTGATCATAGTAAGACACATAAAGTCAATTTCTGTCCCATTTTTACCTTTGAGGGTGTAGGGTCCGATAAGGTCCACACATAAAGCCTCCCAAGGGTTTGTGATGACAAGCTTAGCAGGGAGTTTCCCGTACTTGTGCTTGTGTTGTTTATTGACTTGACATATACGACAGTTTTTGACATGTGATCGGATAGCACTTTGCATACCTTTCCAATACATCGAGGCGTGCAACGTCTCTTCAAGACGTGTGTGTCCAGGATGCTGCAAATAGTGGTGATACCAGCTAACTGCTTGATTTTGAAGTCCTTTTGGGATGACCATCTTGCCATCTTTACATAACAAATATGTATCCTCCACTAATTGAGTGGAGTACTGGTCATGTCTACTAAGCTTCTGCAACATTGCATCTGTCGTCTGGGCTTGTGCAATTTCCTTCACTGTTAATGGGTAAATTACATCTTCGTTGCTGCGATTAGCAAACACCAGATTAATACTTTCTTGGTGGTCAGAAGTGCTGTCAGCTCTTGATGCATGCTCGGTGTAGTGACACCAGCATTTCGTGAACGTCATCCAATTGGAGTTGTCATCTTGGGTTGGACCATATTCCAATCGAAAGATGGCATCAGCAACAGTGTTATGGATGCCTTTTATGTGCACAATTTCGGGACCATACTCTTCAAGTAATAATCTCCACTGATAGACTCGGTCAGAGGTTAATCCAAGGGCGTCTTGGATTAAGTTCTTATGGTCTGTATAGACCTTTATTTGTTGTCCCCACAGTATGCCTTTGAATTCCTTAAGTGTCTCCACTATGGCCAGTAATTCAATTTTGGTTACACTGTACTTTTGTTGCATCACAGACAGTGTTCTGCTGAAGAACACGAGGGGCCTATTACCTTGAGTAACCACTGAACCAAGTTGTTTAGTCGAGGCATCAGTGTATATTTCAAATTCCTTTGAAAAATCAGGGTAGGCTAAGACTACATCTTTAGCAATAGCAGCCTTTACGTTATCAAATGCTATTTGATGTACCTCATCCCAATACCAAGGTTGCTTTTTGGTTTTCTTGACTTTGGTGACTTTAGTATGACCACACTCTCCTACCAATGCGGTGAGTGGGGCAAGCATTTCACTACATCTTGCCCAAAGATCTCTATAGTACTGGACCATGCCCAGGAACCTACGGAGGTCTTTGGCTTGTTTTGGCGGTGTGATTGCGAGTATCGCTTGAACTTTATTTGGCTGCGGCTTTATGCCAGTCCTGGTTAATATATATCCCGACATTCTGTTTCTACAGCATAAAACTTCAATTTTGGGGTGTTGACTCTCAAGCCCGCGTCTCGCAGTCTAGTAAGTACCAACCTTAAATGATCTAGGTGGTCATCCAGACTTGCCCTGGTGATGCAAAGCAAATCATCCAGATAAGTTCTTACAAACTCTAAGGCAACCATTAGCTCTGACATTTTTGCCTGAAAGATGTCGGGAGAACCTGCAATCCCCATCGGTAATATAAGATAAGAGTACTTTCCCCGATGGAAAATGATGGTGCAGATTTTGGATGCATCAGGATCCAATCGTATGGTGTAGTAACCCATGTTTAAATCAAGGGCTGTGGCAAAAGTGAATCCTTCTAAGTCTTGCAACACTGTACTGATTTTGGGTAATGGAAAAGGTTTCCTAACTAGCCGTTTATTTACTTCCCTAAAATCAGAGATAAAGCGTACAGTGTTATCTTTTTTTGGTATTATAAATGTGGGTGACGCCCATTCTGATGCGGGCTGAAACTCTAATACCCCCAATTCACAGAGCCTATTCAATTCTTTGATTATGGTCTCTTTGTGTATTTTTGGCACTGGGAATGGTCAGCCATGGTATGGATTAGCGCCTTCCTTCAGTTCTAGGGAGACGGGGTCTGTGTTCCAATCACATAGTGTTCCATCAAAAAGTTCCTCATATTCTGTGAGTAACTCTAGTAACTTGTTTTGGTCTTGGAGACTAAGGTGATGAGTACAGTTGGTGCTAACAACTGATTGTAGGTCTGCTTTTTCATACTTAGGGTCTAGGATATGGACCACTCTCTGAGTCGCTTCTTGCGTACTACTGGGTTCATGTGCCAAACTGTTGTTCACAGCCCAGGCTTTTTCCATTGTTGACTTAGTCAGACTACTGATGTCCCTCATTGTCAAAATGACGTCATCAATTGTTATCTCTTTTGTTCAAAAATCTAGAACAATTCCTAACTCTTTCATGGTATTACAACCAAGAATGAGGTCATACATTGGCTTGGTCATCTTCTTCTTATCATATTCCACAACATCTGGTGTTACCAGATACTCCTTGCTGTTGGAATAATCAAAAAATTGAAGGTGAACCTCGCTTCTTCCTTTGGTTAGGAAGTCCCCATTCGACATGTGCCAAGAATTTGGCACCTGCCTAGTCAAGTAGGAGAAATGCATGGATGTTCCCTTTTCATGGAACATCAAGTCCCCATCAGATCCACTATCAAGTAGGACTTTGAGGACTTTGTTACTACCGTATAACCCGGATTATAAGTACCAGAAATGTACAAAAGATACATTTCGGCAGAACTTATAATCCGGCGCTAGTTAGTGATTTTAACACGGTGGGTATCCGCAACACCTATTTTTTTACTTTATTGTACCGTACCATAAGGTTTCCCGCCAGAGGTGAGAACGATGCAATTAGTCGGGCCGAGATGTGTTGTGATTTTTGTTGTAATCGTGAAGCATGTGAATTTTTTGGGTTTGGGGCATAACTCAACAACCAACCGGACTTACTAGGAGCTCCACATATGTGTGTGTTGTTCATGAGATGGAGAAACATCTTATGTGTTTTCCTTGAGATTAGCTCTGGTGGAACATGGAGAAACAGCAAATGTACATGGAATTAGCCCCGTGTGCACTTGTACACTGGCGTCACTTATAATCCGGGTTATACGGTAGTGCAACTCTTCCCAGAGTGTTTCAGTTGTTAAGGTATGCCATGCTTTGGCTACTACAGCTGTGACTCTTCCTTCTGTTTGACTTTTGAAGGAAGTGTTCACACTATTGAGAAAGGCACCCGACAGTTCGGGGTCCGACAGTTCGGCCATTATCTCACTCTGTGTGTTCTTTTCGATTTTTGCTGCAAGTTATTTTTGTCTTGCTTCATCGTGGTATCATAAATAATTCGATTATTTAAAACTGAATGTTTCGGTATCTTATTAAGATTTTTTGAATCTTTTATAATCTCTTTAGTTAGATTATTATTCAAATTAATGTTTGAATACAAGTAAGCGGTAGTTTTACTTGGACTGGGGTAAGTATAACTTGTTCGCTTATTACTTTTTAGTTTCTTACTACATGTATCGAATTCCCCAGTACTACCGTACCCATCCTTTCAGGACGAGCTGGAGTCATCGCTGTCACGTTCGTGACGGCGCTTGCGCTTCTTCTGCGAACGCTTGAGTTTCTTGTTAGATTTCTCAAGTTTCTCAATCTTCCCAGACAACTTCGTATAGGCACTATTGGTGCAATGAGAAGCCTCCGTACCATGCGAAGGTCCACAGGGCTTTCTTCCTGCAAAGTCCTTTTTGAAGGAACCATCCTTCTCATACTTGCGGCACTCCTGCGTATTATGGGTCGTGTGCACGCCCCCATGCTTCTTGCACAAAATGCAGTGCTTCACACTTGTGGTACGCTTACGTGGGATTTGATCCTTAAACGTAACCATCTTTTTCTTGGAGGAATCGCCGGACTTTGCGGAACCTTTAGGCCCATCACTATCCTTGTCGGTCGGATAGGCCTTCTCGATACGTTCGAGTGCTTCTAGAAGCTTCCAAATGCTCTGGGGTACCGATGCCCCACTGAGTTCGTATTGGTCTTGCCAATTCCTCGGGACCATGCGTAGTATGTGACTAGCTAGGTCCGGGTCATCGAACGGCTTCACCGCAGTGGTGAGCTTGGTGGCACGGTTGGAGTAGTACAGACAGGGCAATAGGTCCAAATAGCCATTCAGCTGCTGGATGCGGCTGATGAACTGGCGAATCAGAACCCTGTTGGGCTTCTTCAACCCGTTACTATGTAGAAGCGCTGGGTCTCAGCAGCGTTGTTACGGAACACGATCAACAGATGGCAGCTCGCTTCTCGGGATGTTCTTCCCCATAAATATCAGTCCATGGAGAACAGTCAATTTGTTCACTCACGATCTTCTTCCAGGGGTGCCTAGCTTCCTCCGTGAGTAGGTTGGAGTAGAGGCTGAACGCTTGATTGATAGCCTCGTCAGCTTTCTTGGCGGCTTCTAGGGCCTTTTCATAAGCTTTTTCTTTGGAAGGATTCGCATCCGATCCTGAGTAACTCTTAAAAGCTTCTTCAGCCTTGGTTGCCTTCTTGATGCAATCCTTCTGGTCCTTGCAGACCCTGTCATATGTTGCATCAAGGCCCTTCTGCCTTACGGCATCCAGGGCTGCTTGGACATGCATCAGGAATTGCTCGGGAGTACCGTGTGACCACACGGATACCCTCAACTGTACCTTGCCAGGCAGGGTGAGCTTCATCGTACTGGTGGTAGTATCTAGTGCCAGCACGTCTTGAACTACATCCCTTTCGGGTATGTATGGCAGGGGCGGCTTGTTCCGTCCTGGGTTCCTCTCACACTCTTGGCTGTTAAGTCCATCAGGGACTGCTTTAGAGGCGCTCATTCTCTTTAACGCGTCACCTAGGCATGTACTTATAAATAGGACTTTAAAAAGGCTCCTAGGGGTACCGCTGACGTGCACGAATTCTCGTGGCTGACGCGTCGTAGTTGCGTTTTGCACACTCTCGTATTACGTAGCTGACGACAGGTCTGCTTGCGCAACGGAGCACGAGTGATGGAGTGGAGGGAAAAAAGTTCTTCGGTGGCTTTCAAGCAAGAAGGTCGCGGAAACAGCTATCTACAGATAGTGACCTAAGCCCTTTGGAGATAAAAAAATACTAAATACCAATATTGTAGATAAAGGTGTTATAGATTTGTTGATGATGGTAATTTGTGAGCTTATCATTTAGTGATTACAATGAACTAATGAGGATGGGATGTCAATGCAATCCCAACAAAATAATGTGATTCTTTGTTGGTTTCTACACATCTCTGGTATGTTTATACCCTTCTCATGAGGATGTTCTGACAGAGTGTTCTCTTGTCGCTTAAATCCAAAGATATGGATCTTTATCATTGTCAGGACCTCTCATCACTTGGGAGGTCAGGATGATCCCTTACTTGGGAGTTTTCGAATTGGTCCATATTGGTACTAATAAGGGTACCAATAAGGGTACTAGTTAAGGTAGGTTCTTGGCCTATGTCAATAAGCCAATATTTGGTATGATGGAGCAGTATGATGGCTTTTCAGTGCAAAGTTGTCAATGATAAGTTTGTTTGTTCCTCGTTTGAGTTGGCGGCAGAGTACCTAAGGACTCAGGCATTGTATATTTGGCAGGAGGCTAAAGATCAGAGGGTAATGAATGACTACAGTATTGTTACATGGAGTCAGTATGTAAAGTGGATTTCCATTGAGAAGAGACATAACTTGACGTTCATTGTTATGTACTTAATGGTGTTGACCTCTAGTTTTTGTTCACAGTCAACCTGTCACTAGTGTCAACGTCTAATTCCAGTGCCATCTCCATTGTCATCTTCACAACAAAATGAATAAACACCAATTCTATATCAGCCAGCCCATGCATGATTTGTCTCAGAGACAAATCCAAAGAATATCAAAATACCCCAATGTGATCACACAACTAAGGCAAAAACGGAAGTGAGGTTTTTGGAAATCAGCAAGAAAATTTGATTTTGATGCTGGAGAGACTTGTGGAATTTTCACCGCTTGTCTAGAGCACACAATCAATGGATTGTATTCATACAATTGTAAGAAGGATGGTGCACTAGATTGGGTGTGTCAGATGGGCAAGTGCAAGTGCAGAAATAATTCTAGAGGTGTAGGCTCTTTGAGGGAGGAAAATCTTGTTGATTCAAGACTGGCAATGTGCTTTCATAAGATTTTATGAGATGAAACTCATGTACAGATCAGACATCTATCATTAGTGAGGTTTTGTTCTTCAGGAATTATTGGAATTGGAATGTAGCCTCTTCTGTGACAGATGTCTACCTACAGAGGCAATAAAAAATAACACGAAAAGGATCAATCCAACAAGAAAGATGACAATTAGAGTATGCAACTGCTACAACTCTGTCTGCCTTGGTTCATGCAAAATTACTTGGTCATTTAGCGATACTAGTTACAAGGAAGTTTGTATGAAGAAATGGTGAATATAGATATGTTCATGAAACATAGACTTTTCGACAAAAAATACTCTCAATGTTGAGAGCCCATGAAGCCAAATGGGTCATGAAAAGAATCAAAACCACATAACAGACACCTAGTGTTGCATTATATTTTGCTCTAGAGAGACTGGGTCACCTGATCACATTATTTTTCAGCAACACCACTTCTACAGAAAAATGCATGAATATTCATGCAAGCATCAACCTTTGTTGGGCGGCTCTTGGCGGTTTTATGGTAGGATACCATACCATATTATTATGATGTTGTATGTACCTCTAGGTAGAGGCTTGTTGTCGTATGTACTCACGGTTCCGTCCAGTGTTACGTTTTTGTTCTGTTTTTGTTGTCCTCCTTTTTGAAGCCTCTCAAGTCTCTCAGAAGTGTCTCAACTACGATACAATACACGCAGAGTAAATACAAGCTCTGAATGGCTTCACAGGTGGTGCTATGGATTTTTTCAAGAACAAATATCAAATATCTCTTAGTAAATCGTGCAATTAAACTATAATAACAGGCAAGAGCACGGACAACAGTCTTTCTTTTCCGACAAAGCAGAGCAGCGGCACAGTGGCCACACAGAAGAAAGGGTGACAATCTTCTTCATACCTTAAGAAAGGTGATATCAGCCCTGTGGCGGGCTAATTCCCAGAAAGGTCACATAGGACCGGTTATGGGTACATCGTCACTCCTGGTTTCTTGTGAGTCCAACCGGTTGTCGCTAGCATGAACTTGTGTACGGTGGACAGATTCCGCGGCTAAGATTGCGCTATTCATTGCTGCTACCCAGTACTGCCTATCTACTGTGGATCCTCTCCCCAACTCACTCATGTCAACCTCGAGTAGACCCCTGTGTTGTGGAAGGATATGGTCTGGGTCCATAGCTAAGAGGTTCAGCACCTCCGTCATGACTTCATCAAACTACAGTCTTCCCTTCCACCAGCCTTAAGTGTATTTTGGTGTTCCTATATATCCACTGACTGTGTGTGATGGCGAGCAGGTGGGAGATGAACTTGGAGGCCCAAGTCAGTATATGCATCCTGGAGTTGTTATCAGCTAACCTAGTTGCTTGGAGAGCCACTAGCCTCCATGAAATTCGCCCTTCAAGGAAGTTGTCCCAACCTAAAGTGTCATGTTCGAGTGCCCACGTCTTTAGGTGTGGAAAAGGTTGGGCGATCTCGACCATGGATCCTTCACCACCAAGTTTAATGTACTCAGCTATACATGTCGTCAAACAACTGTCAGCATGCATCGATATCAGCCATTTCGCTAGGGTATCAGCAGCCAAGGACATAGCCTTTCTTCGCCCCTGGTCCGGACACCTCGTGATGTGTGCGACGGACTCGTCGGGGTGGCCACAGCATGGACACGCGTTTAACACCGCCGTATCGATGCGGGAAAGGTGTCTATTTGTCCCACAAAAGCCCGAGACGTGTTTAGTCAGCCATGTCTGGAACATTTGGGGAGAGTGGGAAAGGAACCGCTCGAGACCTTCCCAATAGATTGTAGGAAAGACGAATCGGCTGACAATATGGCACCGCTCGAAAAGCTTCCGAGCAATACTTGCACCCCAGTCCCGATATATTGCCTTCTTTATCGACAACGTTACTTTGGTGTTTCCAACAAAAATGCGTACCGGCTCAAGCGGGTATGAGGGGGGGCCGCCAGACTGATACTTGATGCATCGTTGCAGCTCGGTCTTTGCCAGAGTATCCGCGATAACGTTGAGTTGTTGCGGGAGGGTAAGGTTCTCGAACGATGTCCCGTCATCAAGATGCCCATAGACATGAGTGTAGGCGACCGAATGGGGTAACAGCATGAGGTTCCGCTTGAGCAAACAAAGGACATCTTGCTGCACCTGCTTGTCCGGCAAGGATCTGAGATACGCGTTTCCATGGCAAACGACGCCCAGGTTGTCGCAATAAATAGGGATGTGTGTACCTTCAGGCGGTGGTTGAGTGATGCTAGAGAGAGCGCGGAGCAATAAGGTGGCTAGGAGTCCCCCTATTATCTCACCTCGGTAGTTTGAGGCAGTGCCCGAATCAGTGCGTTCACAGTATACAACGTGCGATTGCCGAGCGGTCTTGGTACACACAATCACTAAAGCGGCAGAACATCTCGTTGTGTCCTGATGCGGCATGTATGAGCCATCATGACAAAGGACCAGGGATCCCTGACTATAAGCATCGGAAATCCATCGATTGTCACCGCAGTTGAGAAACTGGCCCCAAAGGTCTGCATGTCCCCAGTCGAGCAATGTTTGCCTAAGAGAGCCATGAAGGAGATATGGTTTTTCGATAAGGCAGGCCTGAGAATGCACAGTAACGTCGGATGTCCCGGGAGATGTGAAAACCGAGGCAATGTGCGGGTCCGTTAATACCGGCGGAACATCCGGAGAAGCCGAGTAAGTTAGCCTGCCACGCGTGTTATGCCGGCGAGCAACGGGTAGATACATCAAGGGCTGTATGTGAGGAGACCTTCTAACCAACACACTGCGGTCCTTGGTAGTGTACCATACAGTGGAATCGTAGGGGCAACGTATAAACTTGCCCAGTTGTGGGGATAATCGGAAGGTTTTTGACGTCAAGAGGGCAACAGTGCTACGCCACAATTTAAGATCGCTGGCAGTTGGCAGCTCACGAGGGAAGGACATATCTGAGTTGTGGGGGTTGCCTCGGCGTAGTTTTAGCGGGTTAACCGTGATACCGTCGCACAAGACTAGTTGAGAAAGGAAGTATATCTCGAAGTATCGTCTCGTGCGGTTGATGGAGGCCCACTGGGACGATGGTAACAGCCTGACCACCTCTTCCATAAATACCTTATCCCTTTCACGAACTATAGGGATCGTGATGCTGTCAAGGTATAAGCGAACACGGTAGTAGTCTAAGTACTCCCACAGTATCTTGAACCAGGTGTGCGACGCTAAATGCCCAAATCGTCTGTAGCTCCGAAGAAGGAAGTTACCTTCTAATCCAACTCTATCTGAACAAGTTCAAACACACTCTGTAGCGCGATCCCGAATGGAGAAGGACAACCCCAGTGGCGTTGGATATACTGTAAGGATGCCGAAAGTTTCTCCAAAGACATGTTTGGTAAACCCAATCCCTGGAACGACGTTGGAAGCGTCCGCCACTCCAATGCAATATTTCGGTTGACACCAAGGGCTGGTAGGAAGGAATGGTACCACTTAGAAAAGGCTTTATCCAAAGCCGCTCGTGAGACCATCATAGGAACCAATCCATAAGTGACGGAGGGGAGAGCTTGCGTTCGGAAACTCTGCCAGACCTCAGAATGGCTGAGCGAGCTGGAAACTACCCTACTTGCCCATGACCGGGCCTTTTCCATCATATGGCAGAGATGCCGCCCGTCAGTGCCAGAAGGACTAGACCACACGCTGAGGACTTCCGAGGCAACTGACGGGTCCTTTAGTTCAATGGCAATATCATCGCCACCAGGTTGCGGGATTAGGAGCTTGTACGAACGGAGTTCCCGTTTAGATTTGAGGGAGGCATGGCCATTGGTGAACTTGTAGGATGCATAGTACCAATAACATTTTGCGGGCTTCAAGCTACCACCGGTGGCCTGCAGTAGCTGTGCCCAGTAATAGGTACCTTGCTGAATCCGTTGGAAGAATAGATCCTCAGACTCGCTGGGATCTCGACTGATATGCAATAAGTCGGTGTCGTCTACGTAAAGTAATGCCGCCAGAGAGAGACATAAACCAGACCATGCGGAGAGAAATCCAGCGCCAAATCCTCTTGTTTTATATGCTCTGAGCACCACAGTGCTGATAGCTGACCAAGCGGCCGGTGCTGCTCCACTGCCTTGCGTGAGACCCATAAATGGAATATCGGTGGTCCCCCCATAACTGCTCCGCGCCATACCAAACCCGGTCTTGAGAAAGAATTGCATTGTTTGAATGCATAAAAGGTAGCAGGTTACCATATGGAGAGGCACGTGCATGGCTTGAAGGGCGAGGCTTCCCGCTGCGTGATTGACTGAGTCGTAGCAGTTAGCAGCGTCATTGCTGGACACGACGTATGGGACGTGGAGGACATTGGCCTGATCAAAGTAAAGTTGTTTGAGCATCGAGGAATCGATAGTAGTTTTGCCTGATGTCGCTCCTTGCTCCATGGGCATTAAGTCCTGTGACCTCATGCGATGCATCATACGCTTTGCGAAAATGACTTTGAGCCACCAGTTGAAGTCTGCCTCCAGTAAACAGATGGCTCTCAATTTGGCAATGTGAGTATTGCCAGCAACCTTTTCTAGGAGGACTGTGACGCCATGCTTCCATCGAGACAGGGGGACGCCGTTGCTGGCGGAAAGGTTGATGTTGCGTACATGAAGTGAGACCAACTCCGGATCTGAGCAGGATGCTTTATAATGCCCAAAGTGTCTGCCGCTTTTAGAGGAAGAGGTGGACTCCTTTGCGGTATCCCAAAACGCATGAAAATCCTCGACAGTGACCCCAGCATTATGATGAGAAACCGCTTCCATCTCGAGGCGTATGCTTGCGGTTGCTCGAAGAATCTCAATGTTTGCGTCATCGCAGCCAGGAGGAAAGTCATAGGTGGCGTTAAGGATGCACTGAGCTGCAGCAGTGTCGCCCAGCGGACCAATGTCTGCGGCCAATTTCCCAAAGCTAATAGGGGCGCGCGCACCGAGCGAGAACCAACTCCCAAGATGTTGCCGACAAACACGCTCAACCGTACTTTTGGTGTCATACGTAACATCTCTACCTGCTAAGGGTGCTGTCACGCTAAGAACCGATCGTCCTCTGGGAGCCCGTACAACCTTATTGATCGCCCTCTGACGCTTGCGCTTAGCTTCTGCTTGTATAATACGATTCACCTCAAAGGCCGTAGCATCGTCCCCACGGCACTTAGCCAATGATAAGCGCCATTTCAAGTGTTTTTGACGTAGCGCGGGGGCCTGTGATCTGAGTTCAAATAGTTCGGCTAGGCATGCTTGTAGCCTAGATTCAACTTTGCTACGGCTTAGTGTGAGGGGAGACTCAATGCCGGACCTCAGTGCGGCACGACGCAGGTTCCGGGAATCGGGAACTTTCCCATCATGCCATTTAAGAATCCATTTCAGGATCGACCGTCGTCGCAGCCATTGTCCCACCGTCGGACTATACTCTATGGCGCAACTGCGAAACTTACAACACGTTCGTTCAGCCGGCGCCATTAGTTCACCCCATTCTTTATCCCACCGATCGTGGTATGGCTGAAGTTGTTGAGCTGACAGGGTGCTACGAACGAGTTCCAATTTCCGTAGTTTATCTTTCATCTTATGCCGAGTAGCAAGCAGGGATAACTTTGAGCAATACTGGTCTCGAATTCTTGAAATTTTGCAATTAAGCAAACGCGCCATCGGGGATGCAATCGTAGGGAAGTCTCCTCCAAAGAGTGATGATGCACTAACTTCAAGAACAAAAACACGGTGGTCCCCAACGCCATACCAGTGCGGAAAGCACATGGCGTTATTGGTGACCAGACCGGGACTTCCGAACATAGTGTTAATTGCGGTTCGCCCACGGAAGTGTGAGTTGGGAACGCGCTCACCCAATGCCAGTTCAAATAGGCACGACATCTGACAGGAGTCCCGGAGGGAGGACGCCAGTCTACCGGAGTATACATCTTGATTAGCGTCGATTGCCAATATTACCTCTTCGCCATCATCTCTCCACTTAGTAATAGTAGCAGTGATATCCTCCAAGAAAATAGTGGAGGGGTAGCGGAAATCTCCCTTCGACTGAAAATATCTGAGGTGTTGCTCCCAAACCGTTCTGCCGCGACAAGATCGGCCAGGCTTGCAGGGTAAGTATCCACAGACTACACGAGTGGTCGGCCGTCCACTACCCAACTTCAACCATGTCCACCATCCCAGCCCAGTTGGGTCCGAACCTGTCTCGCTGACAACGTCCACTAGTCGTCCAGTTGCCGCCACAGCAGTCCCACCCACCTGTTCACGATGTATGTGTTCCCTCGTATTGTGAGACGCTATACCCTTTAAGGCCTGAGCCTGTGATAACAGGTCAGGGAAGCGCTGCGCTTGGTCGACAAACGTCCAATCGCATTGTGTTTCACAGCCAGCCAGGAGATCGATGTCCAAGTGCTTTATTAGGTACTTTAACCGATCTACCTTCCACGTGTGTGTGAAAACGCCTAGGCTATTCCAGTTCTCGAACATAATTCGTATCCACCCCCGACGCTTAAGGGCAAGGAGGGACCCGACCCCGCCATCCTCCAAAAGTTCCAGCGTTCTCCGCATTTCCCTGATCTCCGTATCCCGTGCCTGGGACATCCTATTACTATCTATCTGGGTGTGGTCTCCTAGGTAAAAGTAGTCGTCTCTCTCCCGGGGACAGCTATTCATTGCTCGCCCGATGTCATCATGAGTAACGTTACAACCCTCTCGGAAAGTCTTATAGCCCCTAAGAAAATTCCGATATTTGAGTTTTAAGTCAGAATTATGGGCAAAAGTCCTCCAGCGGTCCCTCCGCTGTTGACTCTTAATTTGCTTGTTTGGTCTCGCCCTAGCCGTGTTCCCTTGATCCCCATTGTTGCTTAGATCTACGCTGGCGCGCGCAACTACCACTTCACGTGGCGTAGCACCAACGGTAGGGGTAACAGGCGGTTGCCTGGCTCCAGCCCTACTAACAGAGCCAGGGCCGTGGACACCTAGCGCGCGGTCCCATCCCCCGGTGTCCAAGTGGGATGGGAGACGATATGAAATTATGACCCCTGCGGAGCCACACCGCTCCCCGGATCCTGGGGGCGGGTGGCTCCGCTTCCACTAAGGGGGGGGGCACCCTGCTGGGGAGGAATCCCAGCTAGCATATCAGTTAATCGTTGCATTTGGGCCTTAAGCGCGCTAATCTCAGCAGCTTGCTCAGCATTCCGTACCTTCGAGTCAGCAAGTTGCTTGGCATACTCCTTTGTGCGTAGCACTCTGTTCTGTGTCGCCTCAGAATTGACCGTAGAGGCACCTGTTGTCGCAGCATCGCCCGTGAGATGAGAAACACCACTGACCTTGCTGCCTACGTCGCACACCTTCTCTCCGGCTTTATAACCGAGGCTATTCAGGAGGTTCTTATGTACGGTGTCTGTCATGTCTATTAGCGCTGGTAGGGCCTCCTCGTCACCACGCTTCTTGCGAAGAAATGGGTCATATCGAGCGTTATCCTGCAAGTAGGTATCGGATTTGGTAACGAAGTGAGATGTGGCGGTCAAAGTCTCCGGATCCCAAGAAGATTGCGGTGCGAGCTGCGCTTTCTCTAGATAGAATGAGCACAAGAGCCTTGATCGAGTGCTTTCACAATAACCGCACTGCTTCCACCAATGATACATAAAGCAAGCAAGATTGGCGACCGTCTTTCGCGCGAATTCATACTTTTCCCTATACAGAGGGGCATGTGGATGGTAGGCAACTACCACACTAGACATCCCGGTCTCTGGACCTTTGCCGATCATTACTGCTGTGTGGAAGATTTGGTCGCCATTGAACCGGATGCCCTGCAATTCTTTCCTTAGGGTTGTGCGAGCGTATGGCGGCTTTGGCGCTTGAAAGGTGCCAGTACCAACTCTAGACTCATCAAGGATTTCGACAGGCTCCATCTTCACTTTAACTTCGTAATCGTACAATTGAACTTCACAACACTCCACAATGGTTGTTGCCAAATTGTAGCCCATACTAATCCTACCGTGGCTGTGATGGGCTCGAACCCGTTCAATATTAGGATTCGGTTCAGGGACATCCATGATACAGGCGGAAGGCCCGAAGGCGGCCATTAGATCATTTGTTTCTATCATTGCAAGGAGGAGCGGTTCCAATCGTACCCAAGCAGCGTCGCTAGCTTCCAAAAAATAAGCGAATTTGCTAGTTCGAGGAAAGGGGTCAAAGGATAATTGCTCACGTTCACGAGGGTCATCCGGAAGGTGAAGCTCCCGAATACTCCTGACAGCAACATTTATCTCGGGTAAGGGCTTGTCGTACCATTCCAGGGTACTGAGGCGGCCATGGCGGCATAACTTTTTCTCCATTTCCTTTAATCGGTGAAGCAACAGCTGCTTGACCCCGGCAGTGCAGAGACTACTCTGCACGCTGCAAAGCATCTTCTTAGATTGGGATTCCCAACATTGGAGGGCTTTGATGCTAACCCTGATGTTGTATTTCCACAGGTCAATATTCATAGACTCTAGCAACAACCGAATATCCGCTAGCTTAGAGAAGAGATTGACCGTGACGTATACGGAGGTGGGCCCTTTGGCATCTTTGTCCGGACTCCTGCGGGACTTCTTGCATTTAGGATCAGTGTCCTCTGTATTGTTAGCAAAGTTACGGTTACGGCGAGTGTCCAGGCGAGCCGTCAGTTGGGCCTCAGTGATTGGGTCCTGCTTGAACACATATCCTGTTGAGGATTGAAACCAACCCATGGCAGCGGCGTATGTATCAGGCCAGTGTGGGCTGTCAGCCGAGTCTAGGTGTGGAAGGGGAGTATGGTCTGGTTGTAATCCTCGTGACATGAACATTGCAGCGGGATCAAGTATCTGTACGTAAGCTAGGAGCTCTTTGAGTCGAGCGAATGTCCCCTGTAGATGTTCCATATCAGGCTGGAGTTGTATCTCTACTGAGAGTAAGGTCTGACCACTACCAGGCTCGAGCATAGTCGAGGGATTGGAGAGTGTAGAGAAGGAGGAGTTAGTGGCGGTGGAGTCTGCAGTGGATGGGACTGAAGCAACATCTTGTAGGTTCTTTTTGGGCGGGGTCTTCTCATCACCTGAACAAGCTGCTTCACCAACGGAGTCGTCATCCTTCCACTCGGGGATAAAGGGCGTCACCCGGATCTCTACAGGAGGAGCCGGCATGGTTTGAGCGGGAACGGGAAGTGCGTCTGGTGCGCACTCAAACCCATCAAGGGCTGTCTGCAGACCTGGATCCAGTGTTAGTGATTTGTGAGATCCGATGGAGGCATTGGGGACATTGGAGTCGTTGCTATTCGCATCCTCATGGTCGGCAGGACCAAGGCTCATATTCTCCTTGCCAGGCAATTTAAAGCCCGTAAGTTTCTGGGTTAGTTTCGTTGATTCTGAGTTTGAGTGCGGCTGGATGTGCCGACCGCCGTGGAGATGGCGGATTCCACAGATAGCGCAGCAAATCTGTTTGAGTCTCTGGGGGTCTTGGAGAGGCTATTCTTGAAGGCTATGTGTCGGAGAAGCGAGGCAGCACATTGTTGACCAGGAGGGGCCAATGGCTCATTAGCCGGGCGGGAAGCTGTACCCAGATCAAATGAATAAAGAACATCCTCGCCAGCAGAGATGCAAATAAGCCTGGTATTGCCGCGGTGCCGAGAAAGTCGAAAGGGCCCAAAGAAAACCGTGGGAATAGCGTTGGACTGCTTAGCATTTTTGATCTGAAGGGCAACTAGGAGAGGCCCGGCGTAGCACAGAAGGGTGTAGGTTGTGATGTCATCCACGGCGAAGGAGAAGTTGGAGTTGTTAAGGATGTAATCTCAGAGGCTGAAGGCATGAGCTCGCTTGCCTTTTGAGTTGATGATGTCAATCTGGTCGGAGGAAGTGAGTGAGTAAGCGAGTCAAAAGGGTCCCCATTTTGGATGTGCCTGAGAACGATCCTGAAGGCGGCATTTCATGACCTTCTGACGGAGGACCTCTTCCAGTTTCAGTCCATTCAGCTTGAGAGTGAGGGATGAGGTAGCATCGTTCTTCATCAAATTCATAAGGGAGAACTTCTCCTGGCGTGGGAGGCGCCATATCCTCAATGAGCTCAGCGTATATCTTTGGGTCCATCCAGTCAAAGGCTGGGCCACTTCGGGTCTGGGCTGGAGTAGGGGAAATCGATAAAGCCTCCTTTTTTGGTAGAAGTTCGAATTTGTCCACCAATCTAGCAGGGGTGAGTTCCATATCCTCATCTTCACTGTCAGTTTTACGCTCTTGATTACTGGTGACGTCTGGTTGCGGAGGTGAGACAGCAGGTGAACCTACTGCAGCTCTTTTATTACCTGATGTTCGAGGAGGAGTGACACCGTCCATGTCAACGTCGTCGCCCTGGGACAGCGCTGCCAACGCAGGCGGATGTGGCATTTCCCAGTTGCTGGAAGGGGAAATTGGAAGAGAATGCGTATTCCGTGAAGCGGAGAGTGGGAACGGAGTATTCGTGGCGGCGTTGCCGCCGTGGAGATTGCGAGAGAGCAGTGACGAGGGCTTGCCGCTCAGCAGTTCGAGAAGTTCAAGGGCAAAAAGGGAATCGTTGTGAATTCTCTCAACTACGGTGTATTTTAATGCTCGAAGGGAGCTCGAGGAAAGCAGCGAAGGAGGAGCAGATTGGTAGGTCCGGAAGTGCGTGAAGGTCGTTGTCGTTGAGGGGGAGAGGCGGAGAAAGTGACCATGGTGGAGGTGTTGGCCAGCTTGGGCCATTAGCCCGCAGCTTGGTGTAGGAGATCCAGCGTACGTTCTACAGGTTAACATTTAGTAAGGTGGTGTAAGTGATGTGTGACTTTTCCATGCTCCGAAAAAGTGTAGTTGCGTTTTGCACACTCTCGTATTACGTAGCTGACGACAGGTCTGCTTGCGCAACGGAGCACGAGTGATGGAGTGGAGGGAAAAAAGTTCTTCGGTGGCTTTCAAGCGAGAAGGTCGCGGAAACAGCTATCTACAGATAGTGACCTAAGCCCTTTGGAGATAAAAAAATACTAAATACCAATATTGTAGATAAAGGTGTTATAGATTTGTTGATGATGGTAATTTGTGAGCTTATCATTTAGTGATTACAATGAACTAATGAGGATGGGATGTCAATGCAATCCCAACAAAATAATGTGATTCTTTGTTGGTTTCTACACATCTCTGGTATGTTTATACCCTTCTCATGAGGATGTTCTGACAGAGTGTTCTCTTGTCGCTTAAATCCAAAGATATGGATCTTTATCATTGTCAGGACCTCTCATCACTTGGGAGGTCAGGATGATCCCTTACTTGGGAGTTTTCAAATTAGTCCATATTGGTACTAATAAGGGTACCAATAAGGGTACTAGTTAAGGTAGGTTCTTGGCCTATGTCAATAAGCCAATATTTGGTATGATGGAGCAGTATGATGGCTTTTCAGTGCAAAAGTTGTCAATGATAAGTTTGTTTGTTCCTCGTTTGAGTTGGCGACAGAGTACCTAAGGACTCAGGCATTGTATATTTGGCAGGAGGCTAAAGATCAGAGGGTAATGAATGACTACAGTATTGTTACATGGAGTCAGTATGTAAAGTGGATTTCCATTGAGAAGAGACATAACTTGACGTTCATTGTTATGTACTTAATGGTGTTGACCTCTAGTTTTTGTTCACAGTCAACCTGTCACTAGTGTCAACGTCTAATTCCAGTGCCATCTCCATTGTCATCTTCACAACAAAATGAATAAACACCAATTCTATATCAGCCAGCCCATGCATGATTTGTCTCAGAGACAAATCCAAAGAATATCAAAATACCCCAATGTGATCACACAACTAAGGCAAAAACGGAAGTGAGGTTTTTGGAAATCAGCAAGAAAATTTGATTTTGATGCTGGAGAGACTTGTGGAATTTTCACCGCTTGTCTAGAGCACACAATCAATGGATTGTATTCATACAATTGTAAGAAGGATGGTGCACTAGATTGGGTGTGTCAGATGGGCAAGTGCAAGTGCAGAAATAATTCTAGAGGTGTAGGCTCTTTGAAGGAGGAAAATCTTGTTGATTCAAGACTGGCAATGTGCTTTCATAAGATTTTATGAGATGAAACTCATGTACAGATCAGACATCTATCATTAGTGAGGTTTTGTTCTTCAGGAATTATTGGAATTGGAATGTAGCCTCTTCTGTGACAGATGTCTACCTACAGAGGCAATAAAAATAACACGAAAAGGATCAATCCAACAAGAAAGATGACAATTAGAGTATGCAACTGCTACAACTCTGTCTGCCTTGGTTCATGCAAAATTACTTGGTCATTTAGCGATACTAGTTACAAGGAAGTTTGTATGAAGAAATGGTGAATATAGATATGTTCATGAAACATAGACTTTTCGACAAAAAATACTCTCAATGTTGAGAGCCCATGAAGCCAAATGGGTCATGAAAAGAATCAAAACCACATAACAGACACCTAGTGTTGCATTATATTTTGCTCTAGAGAGAGACTGGGTCACCTGATCACATTATTTTTCAGCAACACCACTTCTACAGAAAAATGCATGAATATTCATGCAAGCATCAACCTTTGTTGGGGCGGCTCTTGGCGGTTTTATGGTAGGATACCATACCATATTATTATGATGTTGTATGTACCTCTAGGTAGAGGCTTGTTGTCGTATGTACTCACGGTTCCGTCCAGTGTTACGTTTTTGTTCTGTTTTTGTTGTCCTTTTTGAAGCCTCTCAAGTCTCTCAGAAGTGTCTCAACTACGATACAATACACGCAGAGTAAATACAAGCTCTGAATGGCTTCACAGGTGGTGCTATGGATTTTTTCAAGAACAATGTACCCGACCAGACCCGAACTCAGTCTCAGACACCAAGAGCGGAGATAGAAATATTTTGACAAACTCGAGGGGCGGTAGGAGCAGCTTCGCGATGCGCGTCATGCCCGTAGAGAAAGCTCGAAAGGAAGAGGAGGCGTGGTCATCGAATGCCTCCCTTCCGTTGTGGTCGTGGGAGACCGAGTCTCAAGTCCAATCGCAGACAGCGCGTGAGCGATGCAAACGACGCGGTGCGATCGCTCTGGATATAAGCGCCAATGACCCGCTGTCTGTCAGCGATACGAAGACAGAGGGCACTGTTGACACGGACACGGAAAAGAACGCCTCATTGACAGGTGCCACGGACGTCGAGGCGACTGATTGTAAAATTGATATAGAGAATGTACATACCAGCACCAAACAAAATCAACCTACTCCACAACCTCCAAAAAGTTTCGTTGCAAAACAAGGTATGCACAATTACGAAATCAAAGACATAGAAAAAGCGCCTCATCGTGTCGCGCATTCCAACAATACTCGAGGGCAATTACGTCAGGACAGATCCAACGTGATTGTTTCGAGAGATTTCGATGACTCCAACCGTAGAGAACGACCTGCTCATGGTTCTTCTACTCGAAATCGGAGGCAACCTCGTGAGCTCGCTCCATTCGTCCCCCCTCATCTAAGAATGAAACGCCAGCACGAAAATAACGCTGTTTCTGAACAGAGAGGGACAGGACACGCTCGCAGTGGCGACAGCGTTGCAACCGACAACACCAATCCACAAGGTGCGAATTCGAAGAAATCCTTACAAGAAGTAAAACCGAACAAGCGATTGAGGGACAGTACGCTACACAGTAAACCTACTCACGCGAAGAACGTCAAAGGTAGAGAAATTCTTAGCCGAAGCATAACGTCTTCCAAAAGCAGGCGTAGTGCAGATACACGTCGTCTCAGAGACAGTACCCGGCGTGCCAAATCTGCACCACGAAGCAGAAATCCATCAATCAGTCGAAGAGGCCAACCCATACAGGACACAAATCATAAAAGATCACCAAGCGAAACAAATGTGCAGAATAGTGGCACTGTGAGTACGAACGATGAAGACAGAGGAAGTTTACGCCGAAATATTACTTCTCCCATAAGCACCATTAGTACTGAAATTAATCACCACAAAGACAAGACTCAACGGCCTAAATCTGCCCCCAGAAGTAGAAATTCAGCAATTGGCCATATAGGCCAAATTGATCCCTCAGGGTCTTTTGATATCATTTCAATTCCTTCAACATCAACCGCCAAAGGGCAAGATAAGTATTTAGGTAGACGGCAGACCATTGGAAGGTGCGAGAATGTTGAGAATCAGCATCAGCTTGCAACTGACTGTGATGCAAGTCAAAGAAGACATCAAGGAAGAGACCAACTGCGCAGTCGACATCGAAGCCTTGACGACGGAACGAGCCCCTATAGTCAACAGATATCACCAATGAGAAGCCATGATGTTGGTCATCTTTCCTCGCCGCAAAGAGAAAGGTATGAAAACGAACAAGCACCAAGCGTAAGGTCCAATGTCGAAGGAAATCTCACCCGGCATTTCATGAAAGCTCAAGGCGCTGCTGAAGATGCAAGCACAATATCCGGACTTAGCCGCGTAGGCACAAGGCAGTATCATCCTGTACCAGCCTCCGATGATGTCAGCACCCGATATAGTGACAAAAGTTACAACACCAGAAAATTCGACGATCGGAGTCCCCACCAACATCAAACTGCAGCTGATGAAATGAGTTTCAGCACAAAGAGTTTCAGTACAAGGCACACCAGCAGGTCGTACCCAGGCAGACGGCGTCATACCAATGAGAGTGGCAAACACGGTCAATTTCCTCCAAAACAGGCAATGTACCGTTCAAAGTCTGCAAGTAGAAGCGTTCTTATCTCAACTGGATTCGCTGACGAACAGAGTCAAAATCCCCTTGAAAATTTGGATTTTATAGATTGTTACAGCATACCCATTGTTGACGATGACCCATCTCTAATCACAGACACGGCTTCTTATGATTTCAGGAGCAGACGGAAGAATCGACCTCATGCCCCAAGTGTATATTTATCATTTGATGCTACTTCAGTCCAATCGAAAACGGGGTACGACGATGATCTTACCGACGCCATGAGTCGACGTAGTAATCGAACTTATGGCACTAGTGCTCAATCCTCTGTCAAACCCAACATGTTGTACGATGATGATTTTACCGAAGCTATGAGTCGACGAAGTACTCGAACATATGGTACTAGTGCGCAATCTGTCAAATCGACAGCTGTGTATGATGATGATCTTACTGAAGTTATGAGTCGACGAAGTACTCGTACTTCTGGAACTTCTGCGCATTCATATGGCAAATCAAAATCGGTGTACGATGACGATTCTACGGATGCGAACGGCGATTTCGATGAATTGACTGAGTTCGATAGTGTCCTTAACGTGCCTAGCAGGGATGATGCTACAAAAATACATCATCCAAAGAAGAGGTGGAAACGAAAACAATTCTTCTGTGCATTAATTACAGCTGTATTGACATTGGCAGCAATTGGAACGATTGTTGTATTTGTTGCGTTGCCAGCAATCAACAAACGACGAATTATGTCATTGCAAGCACCAGAAATCGCAGGAACTGAGAAGGATCACGAAGCAGCATACATGAACAATTCAATGAGCCCGTCAACGCAGCCTTCATTTGGAGAGCTCACTGCAGTATCGCAATTGGACCCCCCACCGAAAGATTTGGAGGGGCGATGTGTAAGTCTTGTAATTGTGTGATTTTAGTTTGTTTCAGTTTACTTGTTCACTATCTTTTTGTGTTTCCCTGCATTAAGTCGCCATCAAACTTCCCTCATGGCTCCCATGTGTGCAAGGAGTTCTGCCGCTTCGCGGAGTGTTGTTATCCCGGTGTGAATAAGTCTTGTTTTGACGTTTCGGCAGATACCCCGACAGGCAGCGCCAATCTTGTTCAATGTGAAGCCTATCGCCCTTACTGTGATATTTTCTATGATCCATGGGTAGGCAGCATAGATGGAATCATTCGCCCTCCTCCTAATAATCTCGATAAGGTTTGCGCAAATCGTCGTCGAAGGCATGATGATACAGATGTCGCTATGGACGAGGTCGCTGATTCGAGATCTTTGGTAGCAGTGTTTGGAGATCTTAACTTCGCCAGAGACCTTAACTCAGGTGATTTCGAATGTCTCAAAGCCTGCCTGCCTTCTAAGTGCTGCTCTGGCATCAAGGTCACTGATCATATACCCAATGACCTCACAGTATCTTCATACGGTACCTACACAAATGTAAATGGTGATTTTGTGATAACAAGTTGTATCGAAAAGAACGAGGCCAGCTGTCTGGCCTATGAAAAACTCTGTCAAGGCGTATTTGAACGTCACGACGCCTTCGATCAGAATGGAGGATCTTCACTATCACAATCAACCGAATACAGTAGCATAAGGGCCACCTTCTCGCCAACTCTTGCAACCATGCCCATTTCGTCCACTCCATCCCCATGGTTCAGCCAATCCGATGTTACCCTGGGGCCATTTCTAAATGAACTGATTGATCCGACTCAGAGCACAATATCTCCACAGAAAGATACGTCACCATACAGCTCACCAATGGGAAGTCAACTTTACAGACCAACAGCAAATAATTACCACCCCACCTCCTTATCACCGACGTATCTTGCCTCTTCGTCAAGTTACCCAAACAACAGACCGGCGGCCGTAACATCGTCAACGACAAATGATCATCATACTTCGTCGCCACCACCATCGTGGGTTCCAATAATCGAAACCACCCCAAGTGGAGGCGATTCTTCCTCTTCTGCTGTAGAAATTCCTACGACATCAAGTCATTCAACGTCATTAACACCGTCCATTCCAACTTTAGAAAACAAGCCATTTGGAGGTAATTCCTCCTTTACATATTCTTCTTCGTTGACGCCAACTCAGAAGCAATCCAGTTCAATAAGTGATAACGTGCCTTCTTTATCAGAATCCACCGCCTCAAATGCTTTTCCATCGAAGCTAACATCAATTCCATCAAGAGTCCCAAGCAATCTTTACGACTCTCACGCAAGTGCAGACCCAGAACCCGGCTTGGGCACAACACCATCCTCTTCTCAAACATTACCAATTTCCAAAGCTCCAGCGGCAGCCATTGAACAAATCAAAGCAGCATGTACTGGAGACAAAAATATTGAGAAAATAAAAAGTGGCGATAAGAAAGAGTGTCTCAATGCCTGTAGCGCGGGACTCTGCTGCTACATCGATCAATTCAATGCGGCAGGTATCATTTCAAAAGACCAAAACGGATTTCCCATGAATCTTGAATCGTGCATGAAAGGAAACGAGGTGAATTGTTTTGATTATGCCATTTGCTTAGTCATGACGTTGGAAAGGGAAACAACACAAACCCATTCTCCGAGTCCAGCAATGGTGGTTCCTCGTCCAGTTTCTATTGACATTGTACCATATGCGAATGCGGGCAAGATATTCCAAGCATGTTCAGGCCCTGATAACATTAAGTTGATCACAAATCAAAATATTCAAGCCAGCATGAATTGTCTGGATGCTTGTAGCGATGGTGGGCTTTCTTCCGAGATTGTGTCTTAGCGATATCTGATGCTCACTTCATTTCTTTCTCATCCAATAGGCTTATGTTGCTACATTGATATGTTTTCCAAGAGAGGAATCACTGCATTTGACGAAGAAGGCAACACACTAGTTATTGACTCTTGTTGGGAGGGTAATGAAGAAGTCTGCTCTGGTTATGAGGGGTGTCTCGTACTAACTCTGGCACCGTCCAAGCCTACACCTTCTTCACCTGCACTTAACTCTCCCTTGACTTCTTCATCTGTTACTCCTCCATCAACTGCTCCGCCATCTACCGCCTCGCCAATGACGACTGCACCGACAACAGCTCGACCCCAAACTCTCTCGCCTACTACCAAACCAACGTCAAGACCTACCGATTCTTTCAGTGAAGTTGATTTAGCAACGGAGCCCATTGCATCAATAGCAGCAGCGCCTGTAGAAGCGATCACTGAAGCATGCACTGGTACAGAGAAGATTAATTTGTTATCGAGGGGAGACGACAAGACGCAAGCCGAATGCGTACGTTTTGCAGTACTGTATTGGCCTTGTTGAATAGTTGTACCCCTCGTTTACTTTATTGTCCCTGACGCCCTCATGACAAAGCTCAAGGTGTGCAGTCAGGGTGCTTGTTGTTTCGCAGATATATTTAATGCCATCGGCATTTCCATCATTGACGAGACAGGTAAATAATATTTTCTGCTTAATATCATTTCATCGGGCTTGTCGTGATCTAATACAAGTTGTTCCGTTTTCGAAGGAGACCATGTCAAAATCAAATCATGTCTGGAAGGAAATGAAATTGCTTGCAGCGACTACTCAGGCTGCCTGAATTTGAGTTTATCATATTCTCGACCTATGACTTCTTCTCCAACGACTACAACCCCAGCGCCATCTGTGCCTTTTAAATTTGTCGCGGAGGCTCCTCTACAAGAGATCAAAAGTGCATGTTCCGGCGAAGAGAACACAAATCTAATTACAAGTGGGGACGAAAAGGCAATAACAGAATGTGTAAGAATCCTCTGTCTCTTGTATTCAGACTCCAGATCAGATTCGTTGTGCTTTTTCTCACGTGCCTGCACAACACAATATAGTTCAACGCTTGTAGACTAGGCGTCTGTTGCTACTCCAGTGTCTTCAACGCTATTGGAATTAGCGCCCTTGACGAGCAGGGAAACAAGGTCCCTATCAATTCATGCTTTGCGGGAAATGAAGTAATCTGTCGCGACTACTCTGGATGCTTGACACTGACATTGGCGGTGTGAATTTATTGCCCAATTCTCAACTCGACCAGCTATCATGTTACTTCTCGCGCTTGTGAACTTTGCTAATCATAACATGGTGTTTATAATTTCAATCAATATTATTCATCAACTTCAGCAAACTGTGAACAAGAGTTCTCGAGCCAAGATGGCCTACCAATAAGGACAGACTTCGGTTTTACAGTGGCTGCAATGGTCTTGCGCGGGCCTGTGCTGGATGCTGGACAATACTTAAGATTTGTAGTACTGTTTTGCAATCGTTCTAGTAAATGTTTTCCGATGATTATACCTGCGGAACGCGATAGGTTCTGTTGAAAGTTGTCGCACGGAACGCTGTGAAGACAGCCTGGACAGCCACCATCGTACTTCGCTTCTAAGTGGCATGACGTGCAATCATCCAACAACTCAACTGCAGACTGCACTAGAACTGTCAGTTTCTCATACAGATGCGATGTCGTTCCAGAACCTCCTGCTCTTGTATCAAAAAGTAAAATTTTTGTGCATTCAAATCTGGAATGATCACAATCGATGTCAGGACTAGCGCATGCAGTGAATATTGGAGCAACAGCAACCATGGCATGAGAAAGGGCGTGGACCCCGGAATCAAAATCAACAATTACGTCTCTAAGATTGATGGCGTCGGCATCAATCCACATTGCAGAAGTATCGAACTCCATTGATGGAAGAATTATGCTGGTACGTGATAGCTCCTTTCGATGAACATGAGAGAGCTTTTTGTAACCATACACAGATCTGAAAACGAAGCAAAAGAAAATTTAGAATAAAGATCAGTCTGATACATGTCGCATCGATTCTGACTGTATACGAACTGACCTTTTCACCGTAACAATCCCTCTCCCCGCAACAGCTTGGGGGGTCTTGTTGTTCTTGAAAGCTTTCGATGTGTTAAGACATCGGTCATTTATTGCAGCACTTAGCTCCATACTGTCTATTTGTTTTACTACTGTAATTTCACTTATACTCAAGGCCTGTGTTGAGTAGGAAACTTGGGCTGGTCGGGCAAATGCCAAGAGATCCGTACAGGCACTGCGACCGAAGGTCGCACCACCTAAAAACGGAGGCGGAGATTCCATTGAATCAATCCTGTACTGAGATCCACGGTGCATAACTGGAACAGAAGACAATGGGCGGTTTTTGAGGACATCCTGTGATGCAAAACAAGAGAGTTGAAAAATCGTCTCACTGACAGCGCCAGGAAAGGCGTGATAGAAGACCCGTGAGTATGGGACAGTATCCAAAACAGCGGCTTTGTCGTATACTTTATCGGTTCGCCCGCCTTGCAAAGGATGACTTATGTCTACTATCGCATAATTTAATGGTTCGATCGACCGTAGATTTACTCTCTTCCAGGCATTTTTCATCACCTGTACAGAAGTCAACGAGAAACGATTAGTATTGATTGGTTCCCACGCTTAGGAATGCTTCAAAAAAGATTTACCGGATGCGTTTCGTGGCAAATGACATCAACAATTTCAGTATTGCTTTTGGCAGCACGAACGACCTTAATTTGCATCAATGACTTTTCGATGAGTTCTTCAACGCATTCGTAATAGACATCACGTGAGCTAAATATTTCTTCATCCGGAGGGCATTGAGGCCCTACAGTTCTCACGTCATTCAGCAAACAAGATACCGGTTGAGAACCAGTCAGTGGGAATTCTTCTCCTGCGCAGAGAAGATGGCCCTGCAGGAGGCTGCCGTGAATCGGCAATGACGACATTACATCAACGCCCTTACTCAGAATCGATTTGGGGGCCTTCCAGAGATACTGCTCAGATGGCGAGCTAAAACAAACTATGACAGCACAAGATTTGGAACCTCTTCCTCGACCAGCTCTGCCCGATTGTTGAAGAAGGGAGTTTCTAGAGCCAGGATAGCCACAGTGCAATGTCAAATCGATGCCGCCGACATCAACTCCCAACTCGAGTGCATTAGTTCCGACCTTATTGTTCACCAAAGAACGTGTTCATAGGTTATTGCCATACATAATCATATGTGTTATGCATGAAAGCATTCTGACTTACCACACCCCAAAGCTCACCACGGAACAGACGGTCTTCAATACCCCGTCGAGCATCTGCGGAATATCCACCTCTGTATGATTCTATTCTTGAAACCAAATGGGAAGTTGCCGTGTCGGAACGAAGTATGGACAGACAGCTTTCGTACACCCACTCAACAAGGCAGCGAGTTTTACAGAATGCAATGCACCGAACCCGAGATGTGATGGCTTTAGCCAGGAGGACAGCAGTCTCATCGGCTGCGTGGCGTCGGCGGATAAATTTATCTGAGTATACATGTTCAGTAGAAAAGGACAACGCCGATTCGCTATCTCTCAATTTGGAAGTCCGATGATACGATGCCTTCCTTCTCCGTTTCTTGTTTGAAATAGCTATGTCGCGTTCTATGTTGTCATTGCTTGTGTGATGGTCGGCGGATTCTGCGCTTCTTACCGATTTTGGCAGAAACACGCTGTTGGTGCTATTTCCGTTGACATCTGAGAGGAACGAAGAATACTTTATTTACGGTTAAGAATGGATGAATCAAATTGGTCATCAACCATTACCTCACCTAAAATAGGGGGATTCCATACAAAAAAGTGTTTCGGAGCACATGGAGAGCCATCCTCAGCAGATGCGAGGACACACACGGACTCATTTTCGGCAATAGGGCACAGTACTCGAAAATGTTGTTCGGGGTGCATCATGGTTGCAGAGCAAGCAATGAAAAGTGGACTGGCTTTCATCGATTGATCCACCGGTATATCTCGCAGAGTTGCAGATTGAGAAAACGCAACTGTACAGATCCTCTTCAGACGCTGTATAGGCATGTCAGAAAAGATATTAACGCGTTGAAATACAATAATAAAAAAAACACGAGTCTTACCGTCAACACCAGTGCAACATGAGCCCCAAAAGTACCTTCATAAACATGAGCTTCATCAATTACAACTGTTGTAACACCTGCCAGGAGATGCCTATAAGACTGACGCTTCCAGTTCGGCAAAATCGCAGCATGCAACGTATCTGGGTTTGTAAGGATAATTTGGCATTCAGAAGCAATCGAATCACGTTGCGTGTGAGGAGTATCCCCGTCGATCACACCCGCACGAAGCGTAATACCCCCATTTGATTGCCATGGGAGTGATTTCAATAGAGCATTGATTTTGGTGAATTGATCTTGTGCCAAAGCTTTCGTAGGAAAGAGAAGTATTGATGCTGATCCTGAATTCACGTCATTCTCGACCGATTTTCGCTGTAACGATGACAGAGCCTTCGCTATGACAGGCAAAAGAAAACATAATGATTTGCCTGAACCTGTACCAGTGCAGACGACAGTGTGAACGCCATTCATGACTGCTTCTATTGCTCGAGCTTGGTGAAGGAATAACTTCCGTTTGTTCTTTGATACATAAGAATGAACGCTTTTCGACTCGAGATCACAATTTTGGTCCTCATCGCGTTTGATTCCAGAGAGAGAATCGCTTATTCCATCAATATCTAAATTGAATAGGTGCAAAACCTCCGAAGGGATTTTGTTAAGAGTGTCGTCAGATAGAGAGCTATAACGTGATTCTCTCCCAGGATGTGATCCTGCATAAGCGACCTGACACGGCAGCCAGTGTTGTTTTAATCCATTCTCTTCTATGGATTCATCATCTTTGTTATCATACGGTGCGTTGGTGGCTGCAACGGATACATCTTCGTTATACTTTCTGCTTAACAAGCTATGCAATGTTCGATATGCAGAAGTACGATCACCCTGTTCACCAGCTGTCTCTAAGCTGTCACTCGGTTTGGCATTAACATGTGCCAAGTTAAGCCTGTTGTCGTTGCCATTCAAGTTGTCAGATTTGCGAGCACAGCACCGTCCCAGATCGAGAGGCTCCGTAGTGGTGGGTTCTGCTTGTGGTTTTTTATCATCAGAAGTTGTATCCACAAGAGTTTTGTGGCTAGCAGTCATCTTTTTGTTAGTCACGCGTTTCTTCTTTCCTTCCCTTTTTGCAGCATCCAAAGTTTCAACCGAAGAGCTCATTCTGCAAATCCAATTGGACTCTTTCTCTAGTGTCCACATCAAAACCTTCATGCGTCGCTTGGCCACCGCCTCGGACGATCCATGCAGCCCTTTCCCAATCATTTTGGATGGCGGCTTTGGTAATATTGACGACGCCGTTGGAGAATCGCCATTCGCAGTGGCATGATTTGATTCGTCATTGGACGAGGAAGGAGGCAGTGGGAAACCCACGACTTGTTTTTCCGGTTGATAGTAGAGGACACCTCGATAAGTCAATTCTAGCAAGATTTCAGTGAGGTTATTGTTGTGATCTTGTTTCGTTTCGCTGTCATCGGCGCATCCCGTTCGAACACCGGGAAACCCAGCAGATTTATCAGACCTTGCTGGAGAAGCCTCCTCGTTTCCGTCCGAAAAAGTCTTAGGAAGGACCGAGTGGAGCATATGCAAGGGAACCGCGGTCTTTCCCGTGGCCTTGGTGAGAAATCTTAAGAAGGGATCGATCCGTTCCAACGCTGGAACGATGGAATTGGATGGAATCGATGTAGAATCATTCGATGCTTCGCGGGGGCTGGGTTGCTTGGTTACGTCCATTGTTGAAGATTGTTGATGACTCGAGGTTCTTCTTGTCGGTTCGATGAAGGCTTTTGGCAAGGCTTCAAAACAACAGATAACAACTAAAGAGACAGAAAGGTATTGTGCCTGAAAGGTACCACACCTAAACTATAAATGCATGTAACATAGAATTTTGGCAGTCGGCCTCGCATTGAGGCGGAAACTTTTCAAACACGGAAGCCAACGCCCGGCCCACCCAAGAACCCCCCCCCACCAACCCCCCCCCCCCCCCCCCACCCCCCCCCCCCCACCCCCCGCAACCCCCTCCCTCTCCCCCCTCCCCCCCAACCCCTTCTGAGCAAGCCTGCAAAGAAGGCGGAAACATTTAACCTCATTTAACACACATCTTTGGGGGCCTCCTCTGAAAGCGAGGAGCTGAAGTTGGCATTAGTGAGGTATGGCAAATTTTATTCTGTTAGCAGAGATAAGCGTCAAAATAAATTTAAGTCGCAGCCGCATTCATGCAAAGATTCCTGAAGCAAACGAACAACAGCACTGTTAACATGAGTGTAATCAGCATTATAAGAAGGGTGCAACACGTATCCGACCGGACTTTGAGGATCATTAATACGCAGTCTTTCTTCAAAGTCTAGCAGAAACAAATTGGAATATTTGCGAGAATTCGATCTACATAGCTCCTCTCTTAGAATTTCATTCCACAAGTGCATGGTTTCTCTCCTCTTAGCTCTGCCCAAAGCCTTGCCATTCTTCTCTGATCTATAGGCATGTGGGGCAACTGGCATGAGCAAGATCTGCAGATGGAATTCTTTGGCAAGCAAGGAAACAGAATTGAGGTACTGGATCACTGTTTGCTCGACTGCATCGTTGCAATTTTCATAATAACCTTGCAGAAGAGAGCCACCAATACCCTCGCGACAGTCTATTTCTCCTGCACTGATGATTACCGTTTGTTTTGTGTGTGCTTGCTGATTCTTCATTTGAAGTTGATTCGAGCTTTTACCACGCAACAAACGTTCTAGAATAGCTTGTAGGTTGCAGTGAGTAAAGAACTGTGTGGATTTCTTGAAATGCCAAGCTTTTATTCCAGTGGCTGGAAAAGGAACAAAAATTCGATATACCTTGGAATTGGAAGAAGGGCGAAATGCAAACAGATTGCCATGCCAAAGAAAGAACATGCGAATCTCCTAACACGTAGATTGGAGGGTGGGGCAAATCAAATGAGAGTACTGAAGGAACAGACGGTGATGAACTATCCGACGTGATTGTGTTTGTCAACTGGTCAAGTAAATCTCGGGCATAGATAGAAAAAGCATGATCTTCGCGCTTTCCTGTGGAATTCAAACGTGCGTCGGTCGATGTAGTACATGCATCAGAACCAAAACAAATATCCCACACAGGTATGTGGTAGACACCGCTGCCAGATGATTGTTTCTTTTTTATCCGTTCTCCCAAAACTAATGCCCGCATGAAAATGTAATAAGCCCAGTGACTTTTATAGTGTTTGGCTAAAAATCGTCCCTCGGTTGATGAAGTTGGCAGGAGGGCAGATAAATATGGGATGGAATGACAAGCGAGACGGAAGAATGGTCCAGATACAGGGGAAGAATAAAGTAGTTTTAGAAGAAGTAGGAGAAGGACCGAGTGCATGGATCGGAATGTATCTGAAACGGATGGATTTGTAGCATTGAGAGTTTCAGCACAAGTATTCCAAAATTGTAAGATGGATGGAACCTTCAGACAATCCATTCTTTCACTCATATAGTGATACATTATCAAAAAGCGATCCTTGTTGGTGCGAACAGAAGATGTTTTACCCGACATCAACGATATCTGGTTAAGAATATCTAATGCAGATGGCAATGCTTTCTGTGATTCCTTGCTACAGCTGGCAATATTTTTTGTGGCCTTGACGCGTTTGAATGTCAGCGATAATGCATCAAAAGCTTGCAGAATGTGATCGACAAGAGCGGAGGAAGAAGAAAAGGCAAGATAACATGGAGATCTTCCACATCCTGCCAAACCGCAACCGCATCCAGAATCAGTACATTCGACTTGATCATGTGCAATCTCATTGTCAATTCTGTGCTGCTGAATGGGCCAACAAAAGCTGTCACTGATATCTGATGCACAGCACTGTATAGACCCTCCAGCTCGATAATACAAAAGGGCTATCACTCCGACTTCCGGAAATCCTGCGAATTCCGCCATTTGTGCATAATCTCCCACCGCTTTCCATTCTGGGCATATTATTCTCGCCGGACCAGTGTCACATGCATCATCGCGTTGTTCCTCCGAAAGCATGCCGCTTCTGTCATAATTTGAATCACAGTCATCAGGTGATGGAAGAAAATGGCTATTCAGACGATGGCAAATCTTCCAAGCCACACCGAAATGAAATACAGCTTGGCGATTCGATCCTCTGTCGCGAAGTGTTCTCCCCGCCAGTTGGTGTGCGTCCATTAATTCCTCAAGGGTTGATCTCTGCGAACATGAATCATTGCCGGAGATGTTACCCTCGTTTGTTTGACGATGCAAGAATTGAATACATGGTGAGGATTGTGCACTGTGGCGACGAATTACGGAGTGGGCTTGGTTTAAATCGTGTTCCAGTTCCTGAGATGTGGACAACTTCGTTGATGTCGTCTCGTTCACTCCGACTTCCACCGACGACGATCTATTTATCGCGAAAGAGCATGCGGACGAGGCCCTGGCTCGACGATCTAGACGATCTTCGGCGTAGTTCATCGCTAGAGAGAGAGAGTAGTAAGATCAGATTGCGAAACACCGGCGATTCATGAGTCCTACCCGAGTCTACCCTCGGCGTCGGCCGGCGACTCTTTGCGATGTGTGCTTGACAAGGCTTGACACACCGGCAGACGTCCTTTCCTTTGAGGTAGGTACAATATTGTACCTTCTTCTACCAGCCTTCTACCTATGGTACAATACGATACCATACGTTTGGTTAGTAGGTAGTTGTTAGTAGGTGAGGCACAATACCACAATACCACAATACCATACCCCCATACTTTATCCGTACGAAAAGGCCTACTACCCGTGTTTTACCCCGTTTATTACAATCGAAGGCGAACCAGAGCACAGAACAACCGACCGACATTGACTCTACACAACCATGGGCCCCGAAGAAGACCTCCCCACCCTCCTCTCCCGCAACGACCACCTCAACATCCTCCGCTACATCCGCGCCCATAAACTACGCGAACCGCACCTAGTCGTATCCCACGGCCAACCCCTCCTCGGATTCCACTCCGACGGATCTACCACCAAGCCCTCCCAATCCCTAGACGATGCCACGCGTCTCGCGGCGTTGGAGCAATTGTGTCTGGCATCATTAGATGTGGGGAATACAACACTGGCAGAATCGTGCTTGAACGCTCTGCATGCGGCCACGTCTCATTCGTCGGTGCCAAAAGAGTCGTCTCGATACCGTAAACTGTTGGGGATGTGTCTCGAGGCATCGGGCAAGTACGACGATGCCGCAAAAGTATACGATGAATTGCTGGAGGATAACCCCTCCAATGGATATGCCGCCAAAAGGAAATATTGTATATTAGCCGCACAGGCTGGAAAAGAAGAAGAGGCAATGAAGGCACTGAACGATTACTTATCTATGCATCCCGGAGATGTGGCGGCTTGGAATCAAATGGCGGAAGCCTGTCTCTCCGTTTCCGATTTTAAGGGCGCCGCCTACTGTTATGAGGAAGTTGTTTTGGGATGCCCTTTGGATTCGAATGTACACATGAAACTGGGAGAGGTCTATGCTACTGCCGGTGGAATGGAGAATGCCAAGTTGGCCAGAAAACATTTGGCTCAGGCAGTGCAATTGGATGGGAACAATTTACGCGCTTGGTTTGGCTTGATTGATGCCTCGGAGGGTTATTTGATGGAAGTGGAGCAAGCTACCAAGGGCAAAAAAGAAATGGAAGAGGAGGGCGTGGAGGTAGCAAAGGAGTTGATACTATTTGGCGGTGAGAAGTTGATGGGGTTCTATAAGGGGACTCGGATGGGAAAATTTGTAGAACGATTGTTGAAAGAGACGGCGGAATCAATGTAATCCAAAATGTTGAGTGAACTGTTTAGAGTATGAGAGTACAACCACGATTCATAAAAAGTTTTTTTACAGGACTGTGCTACCATTGACAGTCTTTCAAAATTTTCGTTGATCTTGCTTCATCGATCTGCCTTTCAATTTCTTTTACATCTCGCTGCAAAGACTCTAGCCTTCGGGAGTCATATTCAATCATGATCTTCTTCTTATCTAGCATAGCAGCAACCTTGCCTTGTGCTATTTGAATCTCTTCCGCATGCTTGGTTTTCAGGGCATTCAATTCCCTGTTTCGTTCATCAACGCAGTGAGGGTGAGTTGCAATGAGATCATCAAGTGACTTCTCTAACAAGAGCAGGTCACTTCTTGCCAATGAAATATCTCGTTTCCCTTGTTTCTTTCTGTCTAAAATGATTTCCTCACATTCGGTCGCGAAACTACAAAGTGCGTTTTCTTGAAGTAGGACCTCATCTTCCTTCTCTTGGATCGCTGTCTTTATCATCTTAATCTTCCCTTGCATATTTGATAACACGGATGAGTGTTCCGTTTCTTGTATCGTGAGGGCTGACGATTCAGCTTCGGCTTTGTCCAGGTCGGCCTCGGCCGAGTCGAGTTCCTTTCGCTGCGCATCTTTGACGGACTAGTGTGAGTGCAAACGGAGGAGGGAGCAAGCAGTAAGATTAATGTCACAGTAAGAAAGATTTATCAAAGTAATCTTATTGATCTCACCTTGCACTTCTCCTTCATTTCCAATGTCATTCGTTTCCTCTTCTCACGGGTTTCTTCATTAAGCTTCTTTGCTACGAGCTCAATGTCACTTTGCATCTTCTGATTCATTTTGGCCTCTTCTTGCTTTACTTCATTTCTCTCTTCGTCACACAACTCCTTTTCTCTGATGGCTATCCACTTCTTAAATCCTCTGTAATATGAAACAACGAAAAACAATGAGAGAGAGCTTGTTTTACAGCGTGTAAGGCACTTCGCAAGGATACGTACATCTGACATTCGTTTTGTCTGTTCTTGATCTCTTCTTTGTACTCACTCTCCATGGAAGACATTTCTCGTTCGTGATTCAGATTGAGTTGTTCCACTTCAATCTCACGAGCTCTTCTTAAATTCTCCCTGTCGACTTCATGTCGATCTATGCATCGTTGTCTGTCAGCGTTGTATTGTTGTTTGTTCAACTTGGCACGTTGTTCATGCTCCCTTCTCTCCTTATCCATTTCAGTGCCATGATTTCTCCTCATTTCTTGGACCTTCAGCATCCACTCACTTTCTAGCTTTTCCATCCGTCTTCTCTCTGCCTCCCTGATTTTATCGGCTTCCATCTTGAACTCTTCGTTGATTTTACGCAACAACTCCAACCGGTAACAATCGATTTCGCGAGTTGCTTCTCTCTGTAGACGATCAAGTTCTTCTTTGTTGTTCTCCATTAACTGTCGTAGTTTAGGTTCTACCGCCCTTGCTGCATCTCGCTTCAGTTTAGATGACAATTTCTGCTCCCGCTTTCTGAAGTCGATTTCTTCTCCTTGCTGCCAAGAATGTTGACACTGTTGAATGTCTAGCTCGCCCTCTGCTTTTAGTTGGTCACACACCTCATCCTCTGATCTTAAACTTTTGGCAATGTCTGCTCTCAGATGCTGTTCTTTCTTCTCCAGTTTTTGGCAGAGTGCAGTCAATTCATATTGAACCCTTTCTCCGTCCTTCGTCATCTGTTATTTTTCAAGTGTGCAGCAAGGAAATCGTGAGGCAATGCAGCAAGGAACATTGCGTCTTTTACTGTGACATTTAGACTCGCCTCGTCATGCTTTGTTTTCATTTCTATCTTACGTTCTTTCCATTGTCGTTTCAAGGATTTCATAGCTTTGACATGATCCGCTTCGTTTTGAATCCTCAAACAGTGCAGCCGCTCAATCTCGATATTCTTTTCCTCCAAACTTGACTTCAAAGAAGCAGCGCGCGCGTGTATCTCCTCACCCATCGCCTTGAGGCTGATTAGCTGCTGCCGGGCTCTTGATACTGACTCCGTTTTATTATCCCCTGCAGCCATCTCATGTTTTGTTTTTCCAGCTGGGACGCCATCATTCAATGACATATCACGCACCAGGTCTCTCTCCTCCCATTCATCCCAAACATACCTTTTACTTTTGTTCGCGCTTTGGCCTAAGAACGCCGAATCATTTGCGCCAGAGTTATTTTTGAACGCCTTCTCATTTTGACCAACGATTCCCTCCGTGGTGCTTTGGTGGGACGGCTGGCCTGTTGAATTTGAGTTATCGACAAGGCCACGATGAACACCACAAGAATCATATCCGTTGTTGTATCGTTTGTAGGCAGAAGTTTCAACAAAATCGACGTCATTGTTCTCCTTCTCGTCGATGAATTTCAGTAGAGACTCCAATCTGTTACTGAATCGATTTCCTTGATCGTTGGGTAGTGAGCTTCGGCTTGATGTAGATGAAGATGTTGCTTCGGCAATGAATTCGTCGAAAGATTCGTCTACTTTCTTTTCGTCGTTGCTTGTCATTGGAAGTGCTGGCACAATATTTCAGACCCCATTTTGATATTTTGATTTTTAAAGAGTGAACTGTATAAGTAGGCAGGAGGACATACTTTTTAGAAAAGAATGAATGCACCTCTAGGGGTGCTAAACCTAAGATCTGTGTCGTGTTGCCAAGGCCTCTCGACGTGTAGAAGGCAGGTAGAGGATTGGTTGCAAAGAGATTCCCAGTGTGGGCTTCGATTCTGCAGTAAGCATGCCAGCAATGGAATGTTTGGCGCCATCCGTGAAGATAATAGTGATTTGTTTCACTTTTACCTTAATTCTTTGACAAAGGAACAGGTGATGAAATGTTTCAATCATGAGACAAAGTTTGGAGACACTCTTTTGATCTTTGCTGCATCGTTGGGACGAGTTGCAATTGCAAGATCTCTCTTGACTATCATGGTGGATTCCATTCGATTAGATTATGGAACCGAGTCACATCTGTCAGATTTCATAGACTATGAAAGTACAAGAAGAGGGAAAGTAAGTTGATTTTTTCCTTGACCTTTCAGTCTATCGAATCGTATACCGACCGACTATAGATTGCCATCGTGGAAGCTATACGATTCAACCACAAGGAGCTGGTGGATCTTCTCCTTCTCTATCAGGCTCAGACTCAAAAGGCTTCCGTCCGACACAAGAAAACGCCATTGGAATGGGCTAGAGCAGTAGGGAATACGTCTATAGCGAACATGATCAGAGAGAGAAATCAAATAAATTCCCATGTTGATCAGTTATTCAAGTCGATATCAAAACATGACATTGATGCGGTCCTTAATCTCACAGAGGGTGGAACTCGGTATGAATGGAACCAAGACGAGAAGTTCCGACGCGCGTTGAAGGAAAAGCTTAACAATACTAACGCAAAAGAACGCGTGAGAGTATTGATGGACGAGTTGACAAAGACGAAACATTCACGTGATTATGTCTTCATTGAAATAGGTAATCGAGAAAAGAAAATTGAAAGATTGCAATCAATGCAGCGAGAGATTGGGTCTACTCGACTGAATGAGACAAAACAAGCATTATCAAAGGTGTGGCTTGCCGCAACAGAAAATAATATTCTTGCTGTACTAAATATGGAGAAACCCTCTGTTGAGTGTATAATGATTGCGAAAGGGATTTGTACTCTACTTCAACAGGGTAGCCTCGACAATATAGACTTTGTTTACTGGCAACATTTCAAGCGCCTACTTAGTGACAAAACTGCATTCTATAACAGGTTGTGGCACTTCTGTGACAAAGCGCAAGCTTTAATAGCTGCAAACGTCAAAGTCGATGGAGCGTCCATTACATGCGCAGAGTGTGTAAATTCAATTTGTACCAGAGGTGCAGAGCCAATTCTTATCACGTCCCTAATGCATTGGCTCGACACAATATTTCGAAGCGCACCTAGTCATGAGCTAGAAAATGATTTAATAACCCAAGAGAACATAGAGCGATCCTTGTTGGAGAGGAAGAAAATTGACGCAGACGTCATATCATCGCGATGCACCATAATTTCTCGAGAGATTGCTGAAACCAATAAGTCTATTGCTCTTGATTCAGAAATGGCAGCTCGGATAGAGCGCCAGATAGAAATGAGCAACGTGATGAAAGTTGTAACAGAAACTGGACATACCGTGTTGAGCTGGGCCATGAGTGCTGGCAATAAAGCTATTGCAAGGATAGTTTTGGCGAATGGTGCCCATACGGGCATTGGTGAAGAGTGTATTTCGTGGTGTGCATCAATCATACAAATCTGTTTTCGACGATATTCGATTCGAAAGATTTTCAACGAGCAATTATTGCACCCCATGACAGTAAGTTGCGAACGACGCTTCGAGCATAACTCAAGGTGTCTCGCAATGTCAATGAGGATATCATCATTGAGTAAGCTTGTTCGAAGGCGGTTCAGTTGCCTTCGTCTTCCACTCCTAGAGGCCTTATTCAATGGGCATTCAGAGCTTGTTGACCTTTTGCGCAGTCCACATGCATCAAATGAACTTTCTCTCTTTCACGCTGTCAATATAGCGACAATGTTTTGTTTGCCGTGCGCTGCGATCCCAAGGTACACCGCACGAGGTTTGCCAAATTCCAAGCATAACTTGGTATCAGCTGTTAGTTCTTGTGTTCAATTCGAGCATGACAAGGATTCCAAATCTTGCGTCTTTGTGAATTCGTTTAGATGCGCTGTTGAGTTGACTGACGAACATCTAATGCGCCAGAAGCACACTCTCGAAGCTAAGATTGCAACACGACAAGAAACGATCTTTCGAAAACGGCGTGCATTAAAGTTTCAAGAACTAAGGTCAGCTATGTTTCGAGAAGATTTTGCAGGAATGGTTGAAAGCTCTAAAGAAGGTTGCATATCACTGGATTGTGAAGATGATGATACACACATGACACCATTGATCCTTGCTGCTATAAGAGAGGAAAATAAGAATACCGACCACGAGTTACAATTGCACAAAGAACCTGTATCTGCTGTAGCATATCTATTGGACAGGATCAGTCCTTACAAGCCTACACTCTGCTTTGAAACGGCTATGGGCAGTACAGCGCTGTCGGCTGCATGTACGCATGGTCGGACACATGCGATTTCTGAGTTGTTAATTCGAGGTGCTAATATCAATCAACAATCGACATTAACGGGCCATAGCGCCCTCATGAGCGCTTGTTTGGTAGGAAAACTGGATGTCGTGAAGTTGCTGATTCACCAGGGTGCCAATGTGGATTTGAAAGATAATTTAGGTTGCACAGCGTACGACTTAGCAATTCAGAAAAAGCATCGTGATGTGTCTGAATACCTCAGCAACCTGGAAACGTAGCTTTTATCAATAAGTGAAAAAGAACAATAATTTTCCCAAGCATTTAATGAGCTTCCAAATACAATCATGTCGCGCCACCATTACTAGATGATTTTCTCGATGGATAGAATGCAACTGTGAGTCCGATTGTGCTTTCTGCTTCCATTTCACTGGAGGTGTGAACGAGTCAGGTATTATTGTTCAATTACTAGATAATTATAGACAACAAGCTTCACATAAACAATACTCAAAAAGCTCGTGATAGTTTGATCCATTATGAGCTGTCACAAAGTCATTCTCATGGATTGGTTTGATAGAACAGACAAACACTGTAACCATTGAACCTGTTCTCACCAGGACAAATGCAGCATTAAAATCCCGGCATCTATGATTTATGCATCGTGTACAATTGCCTTCTTGTTCTGCAACGATGAATGTTGTTGCCAAGCACCACAATGTACTGAGAGTCTTTATTTTTGTTTCTCTTTGATACTACCTTTCCAGTATACTCACCGATCACTGCCCACGTGGGGATGGAATATCCTTTTCTCACCTTCAAACCCCCGAATCGGCTGACCAATTTTCTCAAATTGTATTCCAAGGACACACTTCCATAAATTAGTGGGTGTGTTGAGATACTTATTCCCACAGTCACCCTCATTTCCACAATTCATGGCCGAACATTCTCGGACATGGATACAAATATCCAAATCGGACAGGGTTTGAACAGAGAAGTCAACTATTGACCTTGTATTCTTACAAGAGTCCCAACTCTCATCAAAAAGTTGCTCAAATGAGACCACACACTCTCTTCCTAGAAAGAAACAGTTGCATTTTGTTGTTTGGTGGGTAGTACTTGTCTTGTCCTCTTTACTTTGTTGTCTTTATTTGTATTGACAACATTTGTTTGTTTCAATGAGCAATTGTCAAATGGGTATCCAACTCCTTTAGTGATGAGTGGGATGGAGGTCTTGGTTTTGAACAATTTTGCTATTGCTCTATGTTTTCTAAATTACACAAGTTGCAAAATTTGTCAAGGATCCGGAGTCCATAGACATTTTTCAATTCTTCCCATTACAACTTTGTGGGAAATTTGGAGATGTCGTTGCTATGTGAAGGATCATCAGAGATCTCCTTCATTCGCTTAATGCTATCTTTTGTTGGTGGTTTCGTGGTTGCAGCTTTGCCCAGTCCCTCGGGTACTGCCGAGGGGTAGGAGCCTACCTAGACTGCATAGAACATTTCTGTGGGAAGTTTCCCATTTATATCTCGCTGCATGTATGGACATCTGCTCCAATGAATTGCATGAGCAGTGAAGTTGGCCTCCAAATGAGCCCACAGTCACCTGATCCACTGTGACGGTGTGGAAAAAGAACTGCCGGCTGTCATTCAGAATCGTCCATGTGATCTGCCTGCAAATTAGCGGAGTGAAGTGTGTTGCATTTGCAAAGATGCTCTCCAAGTCAAGCATGTTCAACAGGGCATAGCAGTTGTAAAAAAATCACACCTTTCCCCAAATAACACCCACAGCAGAAAAAGTGCCTATGTCTAGTTTTAACTCATGATAGCTCACTGCCGGTGGATGTGGGTCCCTTTTTCCGAGTAGTAGTGCCTCCACTAGGGTGTGATTTTTGGCAGTGGCTCAGATTGCCTGTTCCTCTGACTGTATGTCCGCTGTTTTGTTACCAGCCTGTTGACAACAAATAAGGATGGATATGCCCTGTTCCGCTGGTGAGAGGTATGCTGTTGGCGTCCCCGGGCAAAACTCCATTCGTACAAAGTTCTGCATGGTGGATTTGTTGAAGTAGATGCCGCGATTGATCTGCAGATCATGCTGCCTTGCCCACCCTTTCATGAGTTCGAGGAGCTGGGTGCGCTGTGCATCCACATCCTTAGTTGATTTAAAATAATCCCAAATGGGTGGAAGGTTAGAATGGGTTCATACACAATGAAACCCATTTAGCTTAGCAAGTTGAATCTCGCTGTATGCTTTAGATTCCTTGCTCCGCTACCCTCCACTTGCGGGTGCAGTTATATGTGCCGTGCTCCATCACCTGCACTGAAAGCTGCCACCACAGCCACCATTATCTGCACCAGAATTCCCGCATCAAGCCCTCCTGGGGTTTGTCCCACCAGTGTGATCCCCGCGGGGGTATTGCTTCCCATTGTGCCGGTGTTTGTTTGGGGTGTTGCCATGGGGATTGTTGCTGGGCCTAGAGTCCATGTGGCAAATTCCTGCAAATAGCTGCAAATGCCTCATCACATCTCTCTAGGGATTATGCTTGGATCCTACTTAGATTTGTAGGGTTGGATTGGAATTTTAGTGCCAAATATATCTATTTTGTCAATTACATCAGCTATTTTGTCAATTATAACAAATCTTATATTGACAGGTTAGCATCTATTTTAATATTTAATGTATTCGGAGTTATGTTTTGTCATCAATGAATTGTGCGTAGTTGTCTCCTAGGTAGTTGTTTTCTTTGTTGTTGTGTCATCTGTGTGTAGTTGTCTTCTACCTAGTTGTGTTTTCTGTTGGTTTGTGGAATGATAGTATCGGTTATAATATAATTTATCATATTAATTAGACATCACCGTCAATTCTTCATCATGGCAAGTGGTCGCCCCCAAAAAGTGCCGTCTTCATTACACAGAAAGTCGGAGGACAAGCCTTTAAAAAATGGGGAGACAAAAAACATCTTCATCAGGAACAGAACTAGCAGCGGTGATCAAAATTATTCGTTTCATCCAGAGGTTCATTGGAAAAATTGACGCCGAGAAATATGCGTATGATTACTGTATAAGATGGCATTTGCCGAGGGAAAGGATCAGATTGTGAAAGATCTCTGTAAAACTCATGAAGAATATGATGTCACACATTTTGGGGCAATGTTTCCATCCAATATTTGGGAGATGAACCAGAGGGTTAGGGAAGCATTCAATAACTGACCACCCCAAAGTAAAATCGCCCAAATAAGAGAAAAATACTTAAAGATTGTGACTGATCCGATAAGGAAGAATCTGGACAATTTTTCTTTCTGCAAACACATGACTGATTTAGAGATGACCGTTTTTGAAAATGTGGGATTTTCCACGAGTCCCTTGTTCTATTGTTTATGTTTTTTGTTGATTAACATCTCTTATTCCAAAAGGAATGTGAAGAAGACAGGCTTGTTCGTAGAATTGCCAAATTAGTGGAGAACTCATGGAAAAGGAGGACACGTATCAACGAACTTGAAGAGATCTCAGAGAGGAATGAACTATCATCAAGGACCATGAAACTGAGATGATTGAGATCACAGGGAAGAAGAACAAGCGAATCAAGGATCTCAAGAATGAACTTGAGCTGGAGAAGAAAGACAAGCGCATCATGGAACTCCAGATTGAACTAGATGCCAAAATACCAAGTGTTGAAAATGTAAGTGCATTTTGTTTTAGTCATATGTCAAAAAAGTTGTTCATTGAAAATTCGCCTCTTTGTCTAAGAATGCCAAAAAGAAATTTTCTACATGCAACCAATACCATTATTCTCCTTCTACAGGCAACCAATACCATTATTTTCCTCATCATCAGGCTACAGTGTACAATTATAATTTCAATGTGAACATTGATCGTGCTACTATGAAAATGGGTTTCAATACGGCTAACTCCACCGCTCCCCATTCAGTGCATTGTGCTTCTTCGGACTTTCAAGACCAATCCCAAAACACTGGGTATGCATACCCTGAATTCTGTGCAATCCTGAAGTGCAAGGTAAATGCAAGCAAAAGTTTTGTGAATGGGGACAAAGTGAATGTAGGGGAAGTAATAATCCTAGCAAGAGTGAACATAAATATACTTGAATATCAATTGCGAGATAAGTTGAGTTCTGGCGGTTTGTGTGTGGGGGCGAAGATGTAATAAAAGAATAAACATGTAATCAATATATTCAAGACCTAAAACTCTTTAGAATAGCTTATAATTACTCCGGTAGTCTCGAATGTCATTGCACACATCATAATTTTGTTGTTGGTATCAAGTTCGAATTTGCAAACATCTCCACAAACATCACTACAAACATCTTAATGAACATCTCCATAATCTTACTTGATGCATTACATGCATCTTGCATAAAACAAGGATGGCTGATGCAGCTGGAATTGCCAATTATATCAAATGTAATGCCAAGTCTGGCAAATATCAGTCAAAGAAGAACAAAATGCATTACAGCAAGCATAAAAGAGAGTTAAGAAAACAGTTTATTGATGACCAGTCTTGAGCATATACTTCATTGTTAAAGAAGAAGAAAGGGAAGACAAAGAAATGTTCTAAAGAGCAAACAATTCATCCTATCAGTAACAATGACGATTCGAGTGATATGTTAGAATCTCATTGGGGGCAATTCCTCAAGACACCCAAATGTATTGGAGGCATGAGAAGGTTTGAAGATGAGGAGAAACGAAAAACTCCACGCATCATATCAGAGAGTTATGACAAAGATGACTTTCAAGGCATCAATGAATTACTTCCACAAGCCAATGATCATCAACTTTTACACTGTACAGAAATATAGAAGGAGATGTATAAAAGTCAACAAACATCTCAAAATGAGCATGTCAATGAACAGAAGAAACATGAGGAACGCACCTGGTCAAAGCTCATGGAACAGAAACAGAAACATCAACTGCAGGGTTGTGTTCTGTCATTGGTAACGAGAACACAATCAATAACATAAATCACAACTTTTTTCAATGGAGGAACACACCTCAACTCGACAACCATGCAATCATTTGTTTTGTTGACACCAAATGACAATGATCTGTTGTTTGCTTCTGCTTGATCACTTATACTGACTCCAAATCTTATTTCTCAAATTCCCAGTGTCATTGCTCAGATGGCCATTACATCTCAGTTTCAAAGTTCTCAAAGTTCTATGACCCCAACACCACCCATAAGGTCAACAATAACTCCCATATTTATGATGCCATTCAAAGATATCAGAGAGACTGTCCCAGTTTACATGACCAACAATGGATACACAATTATTGGATCACATTAGAAAATTTTTTTCGATATGGATGTGATGGCTTTATACATGGATACAATTGTGTGACCGAATTGATTGCTGAATGGGTTTCATACCAGAGAAGATTCAAATCCACAATGATCAGTACAAGGAAACAGCTTCTGGTTTAAATTGGAATGAAGTACTTCAGTAAGACAAATGAATATCATACTTCATGATCTTTTATGATCGATACACCTCTTAGATAGACAATGAATGTAATTAATTTATGATCCATACACTCTAGACATGTCCCCCCATTCACATGCATTCATTCTTTAGTATGGCGGATAATATGATGGTGGATAGTATTGCGGTGGATAATACGATGATGGATAATATGGGAGTGGGTAATATGATGGTCAATAGGGGGGATATGTTGCCTTCTTGTGTTTCTTCTCATGATTGCTCAGCCCGTCATTTGGTCCGTATTCCTTCTTTTGCCGATGTACCCTGACACTCTCCCTTTGTAAGACTTTCCGTGCTTTTGCCTTCTGAATCTTGAACTCAGCATACTTCCCCTCCATATCCACCCAATGAAAATATTGGCCTCCTTCATTGAAATCTCAACAACTTGTCTTTCTCCAACCACCGCAAATACAAGCCATCTTCTCACAATAAGGATGCCAGAAACATCTTTGATCTTTCAGAGAATCTCCTGTTTTCTTGTTGAACTTATCAGATTCCATTTGTGGCGAAGGACATGTATGGTCAGATAAGTTTGGTACAAGATATTCTTTGGAGTGGTAGGTAGTTTTTGGTCGTAAGATGATGTTATGTTCGGTGGTGTCTGAGGTAGCTGATGGCTGCATCTCTGATATGTTTGTGGTATGATTCTTCTGGGTATAGTCGTTGATTGAATTGAGTCCACGGCGCAATTGAAGAAGAACGTTTGCATCATGGATACTGTCAGGCAGGTGCTGAATTGTTGGTGTATCTTCAATTTGAGCAGGATGTTTCGATTGTTCTAATCCCAGATATATAATCACATAATGGTCCATGTTGTAAAAAATACAAATGGCGTTTTCCGGTGGTTGCCATCTATTCTTGCTGGTGTTAATTGTGTGAACTCTCCCATCATCTTGATAGTAGAAAACTTGTGTACCCATATCAGTAAGCCTGTTTCTATTTTTCTTGTGTGTTTGTCGTTCTTGACTATCATAATATTGAAATATCGTGACGTTGAATTTCATCAAAATGAGTATTAAGGGAAATGATTCCGTAAACCAATATGTTTTGGAATGACTTTTTGTTACCCCCTTCGATTCCTCTTCTTAATATCGCATTATCATCATCCCAGATCTTGGTCATTTCTTTGACATAATCAACGACTTTGAATTTCCAGAGGAGACCCTTCACCCCCTGAAAAAAATAGGATCGTTAGACATGAAGTACAAACTATTCTTGTTTGCAAAGTTGTATAATTTTTTCTGAATGTGGAGACGTTCATATCATTGTCAATCATTTTCATTCATTTAAGGCTATCCATGATAGAAAGAAATCCACAATGGCCTATATGAGAAACATCCGCTTGAATTCCAATATGGGACAATGTAGTGGCTCCTTTCCAATTGCACAAATACAATGCTTGAGTGGTGGTATTCATGGTGAAAAGTATAGAAGAACCTTGATCTCGTGACTTCTTGTGATGGTCTACAGCAGTGACATGTGAATGTTCAGTGCTCTAGTTACACCTCAATACCACACAACACACAACAAGCACACAACAATAATAAAGACTAAAACCAACAAGGAATAAACTTCCCTGCTTTCTTGAAATTACTACTTAAAAGGAACATTTCTAGGGTTAATAATACATTGCCCAATTAAGTAATTAAGTAATAAGACAAATAATTTAAGTCACATGTTAATAAATTACATGTCTTCCTGCATTTTCTTGGAGAAGAACTTGTTTTTCTTTATAGTCGACCTTGCACGGTTGACTGTATACTTCTGTTTTGTCTTTCGAGAAACGCCGACATTCCTTTCTGTTCCATAGAATTGAACAGAGTTTGCTGCTTGGGTGATGCGTTCATTGCTGAGATTGAAATGTTCATGTGTCAAGAAATTGTTGTAGCCCTTCAAGTTGAAAATTTTGAATAGTTCATTGTACGACAAGCATCAATCTCAACTAGCTTGGCCTTGGCTCTCCATTTGTCTGTCTTCTTCTTTGTGTGATTTCACCCACCTGATCACGAAACTCGGTACTCTTGATGATGAACTCAAACTTTCCACCTTGGTTCTTCAAGTGAACAATGTCAATGAGACCCGGATCCAAACCAAGACAGAAACGATTGCTTTCATAATTGTCAAGAATCCCTTATAGGTGAAGACAATTATCAAATCAATAGTAATGCATGAGACAATAGACTTTACCTTGAGTGTTTTCAATCTTCTTCACCAACTTCTTGTGGCAAAGTTTCTTCTTTTTGTTTGTATTCCTCCGCAATTTGTATTTGTCTCTTGCTTTCACCAACTTTTGCAACCAATGATGCTGGTTTGTCCAAAAATCCTCGTTGAAAGACCATCGATTTGACGTGTATGGAGATTCTTACCATACATCTGACCAATCTTTTGCACACCATCATTGTCAATGTCAGTCAAAGACGTCAAAACCCAATAATTAACATGAGCCACTGCACTGTCAGTCCTCATGTAGTAACCAAAACCTTCTCTCTTTGTGCTATCAACCGGGTTACCACCAGAGATCATATAACTGTATTCGTGTTGGTTAGTTGGATTAAATCTGTTGATTGCCCACTCTTGGATCTTGATCATAGTGCACTTTCACTGTTCCAACCTCATCTGCCCCTTCAATCACCAATGGCAGTTCATCTTGGGATATGTCAATTGAGATGGTAAGATCTCTGGGAATAACGAGATCTGGAACATCACAATTTGCTTTGATAGCAGTTTTTATGTCCCTGTGGAACATGACATCCCACAACACCTCATAGAAACCAGAAGACTTCAGCACAGCATCTTGTAGAGATTTTAGCTTGAGTGACCCATTCGATGACACTCTTAGCTTGCCTATATTCTTATTCTAAAAATATTTGGCATATGCACCATAAAGGGCAAGATTTCATTGTTGATGACAATGTTGGGGTGTGCATCTGATTGTGATGGGATGATATTCCACTTCTTCGATTTGGTGTCTGGTTGTTGGGTAACTTCGTCGTACTGTTTATATTCAAGATTATTGCCCTCTCAATGTTCTTTCTAATCCAAATCTCATTGATTGGATATTGAGTATTGGTTGCTACGTCCCTTAGCATCTTTTTGGTGTCCATGCAATTTTCTCCAATGGCGACTTGTCCACAAGACTTGGTGCCTTGTACTTGTCATGCTGAATAAAAATCCATAGCCTCCAATGCTATTCAAAGCATCTGCTGTAAAGATTGTAGGATCATAACCACAAATCAATCACGAATGTTGTACACATTTCAAGAGCATTTCAGATTGTGACGATCCAAAAACGTGGCTATAGTTGCAGTCATCTGATGGTAAATGTGTCATGGGCCATGTTCTCTACACATGTTTGAACAACTTTGGCAGGTGCCTGTGCATAAATCCTACAATACCCAGGTTGCATCAAGGCCGGGTCCATCTTGAACATTGGTCCATAATGCTCAAAAAGCCAACAACCGGCTGGTTGAAGTTGAATGATGTTCAAATGTTCCAAATCTAGATGACAAATGTTTTCATAGCATTGAGTGCTTCCCTTTCCGAAAATATTGAAGCCAAGATCCTTCAATGAAATTCTTTCTGCATAGACACATCTAGCAACCAGATTGATCTTTTCGTAGGCTTGTTTTGTTACCAGATGCATGAGGTTGGTGGTTTTGAGGACAAAGTTGAGAATACTAGTCCACGTCACCGGTTAAATTGCTCATGCGTCTCATTGGATGACTTTTGCATCAGTATTAGAAATGAAGTGTCACATACTTGGATTATCCTATTCTCAGGACATCCGGTATCATTGTTTCTCCCCACCATGGTTGCGGTAAACTATTGGATTTGCCTAGATGAAATGTCTGTCAATATGTGACATAGGCCAAGAATCTGGAGCCTCCAGCTGGAACTCCATAAGTCTCCTTCACATTGTTTGATACAGAGGAAGGACTCAAAAGTCATAAGATATGAGTTTCTCAGAAATCATATCCAAATAGGATTTTCCTTCCTAGAACTCCACCATACACATTGTAGGTGTTTTCTTAGGTTGAATATCCAATGGAGGATTTCCTTCTCAGGAACCTTCCCATGGGACAGTTCCTTTGGGCAGTTGAATATGAGCCAGTCATGGAACTGCCACAAATCACTGCCAATCTCTCCCATGATCATTTGTGTTTTTATGCATGAGATAACTAGTATCTCATTCATCAGTTGTACAGTAGTATTAAGCTCATAAAAACAAAGTCAGCAAAGTCTACAACAAGATTTTTTAAATACTTTCTGGCTTAGGTCACTATCAATTGATAACCTACTCGAGCGAATTTTTTTTGGACCGTCTGTCCATCGCCGCACTGTCCTTCGACCGTCCGTCACCGTCGAGCCGACCACCGTCCGTTCAACACCGTCGCGTCTGTCCTCCGCCAGTCCAGCGTTCAGCATCCACGTGTTCGCCCGTCAAGCCACCGTCTTTCGTGCGCCGGTAAGTAGTAGCACCACGTCTGCGCTACGTGATCCCGCCGCCAACAAGATTCATGCCAATTGTGTCTCCTTCGAGTGCGAACCTCCACGAAGCTCCTACAAGACCCTTTTCCTTGGAACAAGTCTTGGAGCAGCCCTCTCAAGAATGTCTACTGAGAAGATTGCCCCTATTGGGCTTAAGAACCAAGAGTGCGAGCGCGGAAGGGGTGGCGAGAAAGCCCCTATCCGTTATGTGCCGGATCGGGACCCAGTCCAAGAAGCTTTGGACCTCAAGCCTGAGACCCTCAAGTGCACCCTCGCGAATGGGTCAGAAACCCGAGTCACAGTTTGGTCCGACACGGTACCAACGAGCAGTTTGTACTGCACGTGAACAAGGCGTATAGTACCGCCAAGAAAATGGGGCTAATTCCCACCTGCGATGATGCCGAAAAGGCATATGACTCGAAAAAAGGTGATTGGAAGGCTGTTCTACGTGAACTTGCCGATGACCCCCTCAGCAAGACTGAGAAGGAGAAAAGACCGCAGAGTCACTCTCCCTAAAGGCCGACATGCTCGCCTTAAGGACAAAAATGACCGACTCGGCCCTAGAAGTTTTTCAACTCTACGCCAACCTTCTCACTGAGGAGGCACGTCAGCCCTGGGACTTAATTGTCAAGGAGCAGACGGAGTCAAGTCCCTTTCACGACATCTTCGAGTCGAAAGGAAGAAGTCACCGGGCAAGACGTCCGAGTCATTCAGGAGGTGCCAGTTACTCCACCTCCAATCGTGTTTCGCACATGACGCAGGCAAAAATTTGAAATTCTATATTTCAAATTGCCTCAAGAAGCCCAACAAGGTTCGGTGCGTCAGTTTGTGCAGCGTGATGCAGCTGAACAACTACGTGGAAGACCTCCCGTGCTTGTATTACAGCCCGAGCGCAAGTACGATGACCCAACAGGTCTACTCCTTCACTGACGCTGAACTTGCATGCCATATCTTGCGCATGTGTCCGTTGAAGTGGCAGGACCAGTACCACTTGCTTGAGAAGTGCTATCCCGAAGGGGTTAAGCCTCTATTGCTCATTCTTGAGCGAATTGAGGTGGCGCACCCAGTGGATGAGAGGCAGTCGTCTTCTAAGCCTGCAAAGGCCCAAGGAGCTGAACAGCCCTCCAAGAAGTTCGCGCTAGGCGCACGAATTCCCAAGAAGCCCAAGCAAGCACGCATGGAGTATACGCGCATAGACAAGAACTGCAAGCTATGCAAAAAGCATGGGGGCACACACACCACGCATAACACCGCGGAGTGTCGCCGGTACAACAAAGACGGAACTCCTACGCGAGGTACTTTCGGCAAGCTGCACGAAAGTCCCGCGAGGACAGTCGCCCCAAGAAGTCCTACGCCCAGGTCTTGGCTCGCATGGAGAAACTTGAGAAGTCTCTCAAGAAAGCCAACAAAAAGGCAAGAAACGTCGCCGTCGCGAAGAAAGTGACAGCGATTCCGACTCATCCTGAAGTGTTGGGTCGGGTAGTACCGGGAAAATGAAAATAGATGTAAGAAAATTAAAACTAACCACGAGTTAGCCAATTACACTACCCCTGGTCCGATAAAAACTACCAGTAAACCAAAATTAGAATTAAATGACAAAATTTTAATTCCGGATTATTCGAGTCCCTTAGTGGACGTAACTTTGAAAAATCTCAAAGACACCTCGAACTTGTCCACTAACTTTGATGTAGATCCCAACTCAGTGAGGGACACCCTACATAAATCAAAGTCAATTGAGCCATCTAACCCACAAAAATCAATGGACTCAGTAACAGCAGTACTAGCTGTACAAAAATTAGCGACTGGAAGTCAGTCCTCGACAAAACTCAAACACTTGTCCAGGAGTCGCAAAAACAACTTCTTGAGAGTACTATTGGACACTGGTTCCGATGGTGACCTCATGTTCCATGAAAAAGGAACCACCAAGCGTTTTCCCTACTTGACTAGGCAGGTGTCAAAGTCTTGGCACACGTCGAATGGGTGCTTCCAAACCAAAGGAAGAGGCGAAGTTACTCTAAAATTCCTAGAGTACTCCAACAGCAAGGAATACACAGTTAAACCTGATGTTGTGGAGTATGATGGTAAAAAGATGGCTAAGCCAGCGTTTGACCTCATCTTAGGTGTAAAAACACTAAGAGAGCTTGGAATTGTTCTAGATTTTCGAACAAAGGATATTACCATTGATGAGATCATCTTGCCGATGAGAGACATCAACAGTCTGTCAACTAGCTCTAAGATTGAAAAAGCTTGGTCAGTTAACCACAGCATGATTCATGAACCACGTAGTACTGAGGAAGCCACTCAGCGTGCAGTTCACATCTTAGATGCAAAATATGAAAAAGCAGACCTCCAATCAGTTGTTGACAACAATTGTCCTCACCTTAGTCTACAAGATCAAAACAAGTTGTTGGAGCTCCTCCGTAAATACGAGGACCTCTTTGATGGTACACTAGGTGATTGGAATACTGAGCCTGTCTCCTTTGAACTGAAGGAAGGTGCAAAACCGTACCATGGCAGAGCCTACCCAGTGCCACATTCAGTCAAAGAGACTCTCATGAAAGAGCTCAAAAGACTATGTGACCTAGGGGTACTACAGTGGCAGCCCGCATCTGAATGGGCTTCACCATCGTTCATAGTACCAAAAAAGATCAGACTGTACGTTTCCTAAGTGATTTTAGAGAAGTAAACAAAAGGATAGTTAGAAAACCATTCCCGTTACCTAAAATTAGTACAGTCATGCAAGAGTTAGAAGGTTTCACTTTTGCCACAGCCCTTGATTTGAACATGGGCTACTACACCATTAGGTTGGATCCAGATGCATCCAAGATCTGCACCATTATATTTCCATGGGGTAAGTACTCTTACCTCAGGTTACCAATGGGAATTGCTGGTTCTCCGGACATATTTCAATCGAAAATGACGGAACTAATGGCCACCCTTGAGTTCGTAAGAGCTTACATTGATGATCTACTATGTATCACCAAGGGAACCCTGGAAGACCACCTGGCTAAATTGGAATTGGTCCTCTCCAGACTGCAAGATGCGAACCTAAAAGTAAATGCTCGCAAATCAAACTTCTGTGCCATTGAAACAGAATATCTTGGGTACATCCTCTCACGAGAGGGAATTAAACCACAACCCAAGAAGGTACAGTCGATACTTGCACTGACACCGCCCAAAAATGTCAAAGACCTCCGTAGATTTCTTGGCATGGTCCAATACTATCGAGATCTTTGGGCACGGCGCAGCGAAATGCTTGCCCCACTCACAAGCCTCGTAGGCGAGTGTGGTCATACCAAACAATCCAAACTTCTCAAGGTTAAAAAGAAACCCTGGAAATGGACTGAGGAACATCAAAAAGCATTCGATGACGTAAAGGCCACTATCGCCAAAGATGTGTCCTTGGCCTACCCTGATTACTCAAAAGGGTTTGAGATCTATACTGATGGATCCAAGAGACAACTTGGAGCCGTCATTACTCAGAACAACCGGCCAATTGCATTTTTCAGCAGAAAACTCTCTGTCTGTCAGCAAAAATACAGCGTAACCGAAATTGAACTTCTAGCCATTGTTGAAACACTCAAAGAATTCAAAGGAATGCTGTGGGGCCAGCCAATTGTAGTCTATACAGACCACAAGAACCTCATGCAAGATGCACTCGGTTTAACCTGTGACAGGGTTTACCGTTGGCGTTTATTGCTAGAAGAATATGGTCCTGAAATCGTGTACATCAAAGGAATCCACAACACAGTTGCGGATGCGATTTCACGCCTTGACTTTGGTCCAACAAAGGACGTCAAGGAAAACTGGATGACCTTCACCAAATGCTGGTGTTATTACACTATGCAAGCAGAAGAGGACCCATCCCCGGTCAAACACTCAGACCTCATGAACTTTGTGTTTGCTAACCGCAGCGAAGAGAATGCGATCTATCCCCTGACAGTTCGGAGATTGCCGCAGCTCAACAAACGGATAAAATGCTGGACAAACTCAGCCTGCTGGAGGCATACAAACCTCAGCTGGTAGAAAATGTTCAAGTACTGTGCAAGGATGGCAAACTTGTCATCCCACAGGAACTCCAGCAGCGAGCAGTACAGTGGTACCATCACTATCTGCAGCATCCTGGGACAACCCGTCTCGAAGAAACTCTTCGCGCTGCGATGTATTGGAAAGGTTTGAGACACTCTGTCCGCACCTTTGTCAAAAATTGTCATAAATGCCAAGTCAACAAACGACGCCAATATAAGTACGGTAAATTGCCTACAAAATTGGTTGTATCCAATCCCTGGGAGGTACTATGTGTGGACCTAATCGGACCATACACTCTCAAGGGCAAAGACGGCACTGAAATTGACTTTATGTGTGTCACAATGATAGATCCAGCTACCAGTTGGTTCGAAATTGTGGAACTACCGGTAACTGAATTCAATTCTGTTACTCCCAAGGGTAAAAAGGGCCTCAAGGGTACTAACACACATAATAAACCTAAAGAAGCATACTTTGATAAATCATCAGCACAAGTTGGCTCTTTAGTAAACAAGATCTGGTTTAGCCGTTACCCACGTTGTCAAGTAATCATTTACGACAATGGAAGCGAGTTCAAGCTCAATTTCGAAACCCTATGTGATTCATACGGTATCAAGCGTAAGCCAACCAGCATCAAGAACCCCAAGCAAACGCAATACTAGAACGGATGCATCAAGTAATCATGACAATGCTCCGCACCGCTGAATTAGACATGGCCAATACAGTGGCTCCTAGTGACATAGCAGACTTCCTCACAGATGCTGCATGGGCCGTTCGCTCCACATACCACACGGTACTCAAAGCCTCTCCAGGTGCAGCAATATTTGGCAGGGACATGCTGTTTGACATTCCCTTCCTAGCTGACTGGAACAAAATAGGAGACCATAGGCAACGCCAAACCGATCGCAACACCGAACGTGAAAACAAGTCTCGCGTCGATTGGGATTATAAAATTGGTGATAGAGTACTTCTTCGCAAAGAAGGTATCCTCCGCAAATCAGAAAGCAAATACCATAAAGATCCTTGGACTATATCGACAGTCCATACGAATGGTACTATCAGGGTTCACCGCGGAACAAAATCAGAAAGATTAAACATTAGGAGAGTAACACCATACTTTGACACTACAGACACTTAAAATAAAGAACATGTCAGTGAATCACTCTTACTCCTCTCTCCACTAACACTTACGCTTGAAATAATGCTTCGTAGTCACTACTCAGCCAGGAAAGTCTTGTATCACCAGTATAACTCGGTACACAAAACAAGTGTCTTCCGCTCACAAAACAGGCCTCCCCATTTTTCCTTTCCAAAGAAAAGGTTTTTTCACACCTCACCTGACCCTCCATTCGTGGGGCGAGTGACATAGGCCAAGAATCTGGAGCTTCCAGCTGGAACTCCATAAGTCTCCTTCACATTGTTTGATACAGAGGAAGGACTCAAAAGTCATAAGATATGAGTTTCTCAGAAATCATATCCAAATAGGATTTTCCTTCCTAGAACTCCACCATACACATTGTAGGTGTTTTCTTAGGTTGAATATCCAATGGAGGATTTCCTTCTCAGGAACCTTCCCATGGGACAGTTCCTTTGGGCAGTTGAATATGAGCCAGTCATGGAACTGCCACAAATCACTGCCAATCTCTCCCATGATCATTTGTGTTTTTTTATGCATGAGATAACTAGTATCTCATTCATCAGTTGCACAGTAGTATTAAGCTCATAAAAACAAAGTCAGCAAAGTCTACAACAAGATTTTTTAAATACTTTCTGGCTTAGGTCAATATGAGGCCTTTGTTATGATTTCATGACAATGTGTGTTACAATTGGCTCTTTGGCTTCTTTTCTACTTGATTAACCAACTATTCCTCTGTGACACAGATTATGATCAGAAGCAAAGCAGACGCTGCAGACGTTATTACTCCACCAGATAAATTTTTATTTCCATTGGAACACACATTCTTGATAGTTCGACCATCTGTTACCACTTAGTCTCTTTCTTTTCTGAATATATACAGGAATAGATATGTATGGGTCCAATGACATGACACGCCAAAAATTAAGCATTGAATCTTTTGCAATACAAAGAAACCAATTTAAATTATTCAGAAGATATCAATGATTCTTTCATCATCCTCGAATCCTTCCCTAATAAAGAGATAACTAGTGGAAAGCAAACAAAGACAAAGATCACTTTTTATTCATTTCTTCATAATGTTCATTTCCGACAAACTCCAGAACCTCCATCAGTACAGCATCATGTTGTTGGTGAGGAACTGGAAAAAGCGCAAGAAGTCCACTGTGGTCCAGCACTACCACCATCTTCACACCACTACCACCACCCCCATCAACAAAAACTTTTATGTGAGTGCTATTTCTCTGCTTATTTCATTCCAATTCATCAAAATCTAACAAATTGCCGTGTCCCCTCAATCATTATACAACAGGTTCCATTTGGAAGTCCCATTCTTTTTATTCACCTCTCTTTCAGCATTCAAGAGATGCAAGGTATCAGGACGGACTTAAGGGAAAGTTGCATAAAAAATGAAAACAGTCGAACTTGATACTTTTTAGAAGCATCGTACAATATTTAAAAGTAATATGTTGTGGAGAACATATTTTCACTTACTAAGAGAACATCCACTCCGAAGGAACAGTTGTTGTTGGTCAAAAGGCATAATCAATTATTTTAATTTAGCGAAGGCCATCCGACTGTTCAAATGTACTTTGTCCTGAGGATGAGGCCTCAGGTAAGATGGTAAGAAAAGTACATTTTCAAAGATTTGTATATTTAGGTACCGATCTTTGGAAATTTACCGATTTCTGAAAATTTACCGATACATGTCGAAGGTACATTTTGAAAGATCGGTACCTTCTACAGTAGGAACTAATATGATTTCTATGAGAAAAATGAAGTCAGTACATTTTCAAAGATTGGTACTTTTTAGTACCGATCTTTGAAAATGTACCGATCTTGCAAAATGTACTTTTCGATTAATCAGTACATTTTGAAAGATCAGTACATTTTGGTACCAATCTGAAAAAGGGGCTTAAGAGTTATTTCTTCCTGCATCTTGTCCATGTCGTGTCAACAAATAAAAAAAATACACGCGATAAACTGTTCTCTAGAGAGAGATAAACAATGCCCCCGGGTCGGAGCCTCAAATTCTTGTAGATTGTACTTAAAAATCCTCTAATGCCATCTGTGTTATTCTTGTATGAGTCACAGTATTGGTACTAACCTACATTCTTTCCCTTACATCCGACGAGGAGCTCGGCCCCAATTGGTTGTTTATCACTTTCAGCAATTGAGCGCTGATCGTTCGACGTCAAGTTCCACCACATGAAGAGAATCCACCTTTTTAGTGAATCAAAGTGTTAATGAGTCTAGAGGTTTTTGGATATGACTTCTTATGCAAGGTCAGATGTTGAAAAACAAGAAATGAGGATACTAGGGTGCGACAGAATTACTTTTATAGTGATTCAATCATCAATTGGTACTCTGAACTTCTTTCTTTGATTGGATCTGTAACTACCGTATAACCAGGATCTAAGGTGCACACAAATGTACAAAAGATACATTTCGGCGGAACTTATAATCCGGCGCAAGTTAGCGTTTTTAACACGGCGGGTATCCGCAACCCCTAATTTTTTTTACTTCATTGTACCGTATGGTACGGTTACCCGCCAGATGTGACATTTTGTTGGGGGCTCGTCCATGTTTTTTGGGGGCTTCATTCAAATTTTCGCGATTGTGCGCACTCACTGCCCACTTTTATATCTCCTCAACTCGCGCCATCTCATACTACCACCTCCTTCTCCGATTTCACCTCCTTGTCCATCCATCTCCATTTTCTGCCTCAGCAATGGCAGCCATCAGTGCTGAGCTTTTGCACTATGATTAACAAAACAAAGGAATAAATAACAACACGTACCTTCTGTTTTCAAGCTGCGTTGATCCAGAAGTTGTAGAGCAAAGAAAGAAGAGCTAAAACAATTATGATTGCATGTGAAATAAGTCATAAAATATTGTGTCATTTATATTGAAATTTTAGTTGTAGAAAATGGTGCATCCCGTCCCAGCAACTGATCCGTCTTCTGCCGAAAACGTTGATGCAAACGCAGGCGCTCACGTTGTCATCAAGAGTCGGCGTTCATTCACCATCAAAGAAAAACGTGAGTTGCTGGAAACCATTCGCATTATTTCGTCAAATGGAGTTTCTGTACGCCAAGCTTGCACCATCGTCAGATTGCCTCATCAATATTTTTACCGTTTCAAGAAGGCGGTATCAGTGGCCGACGAGCTTGAAAATGCGAACGACGTGTTCATACCCTTCAAGGTCAACGGCTCCACCAGGAAGATACATCCCGGCCGTCCAAGTGTTCTTGCCTCTGTCCGCGACAACTTGACTCAATTTATCTCTGCAACAAGAACTCGCGGTATTCAAGTCAGCAGCCGCATGGTTCGTCATGAAGCATCCCGCTTGCTCCCGAACTTCATGACGAAGACCCTCAGCGCTCGCGAGAAGGCGGTGAACCGATTCATCAAGCAAATGGGTCTCACTCATCGTTCTGCGACCCACACCGCACAAAAGAGCCACCACGAGACCGAAGTAGAGTCACGACACTTCATCGAGATGATGAAGGACAAAGTGGCTGACATGGATCCGGCATTGATCCTTAACATGGATCAGACGCCGATCCCGTTTTCATTTCATGCCGCGAAGACCCTCGAGAAGAAGGGTACGAAAACGATTCACGTTCGTGCGTCAACCTGTGACACCAAGAGAGTCACACTTGCAGTGACATGTGATGCAAACGGCGGGATGCTTCCGCCGTTCCTCATTTTCAAAGGGGCAGCAAACGGACGCATCGCCCGAGAGTTTGGTACGTACCCCGACGGCGGACACTACGCTTGCCAGAAGAAAGCGTGGATGGATGAGGATATGATGTCAAAATGGATCAACGACGTCCTCATCCCTTGGCGAAATGAGAAGGGACCGGATGTCATTCCGCTTTTGGTCCTCGATGCGTACTGAGTTCACATGATGGGAAACATCGTGAACCGGATCCAATCGCTCGGTATTGAGGTAGTTCACATACCTCCGGGCTGCACTTATTTGTGTCAGCCCGTTGATGTTGGAATCAACAAGACCCTCAAGTCGAGAATGCGTGAGAAATGGGAGGATTGGATGGTGACGGGAGAAGGGATGGTAAATGGTTCTGCAAAGGAACCAACAAGGCAATTGGTGGCAGAGTGGGCTGTTGATGTGTACAAAACCATCCCTGCACAAACAGTACGAAACTCATGGATGAAGAAGGGATTTGAATGGTTCTAATATAGTTCATTATTAATGATTCTAAATTAGTTTATTAACTGTTAAATGAGTGTGTTTAGAATACTTGAATAAACTAATTAATCTGTTAGTTTAAAAAGAGAACTAAGAGAACTAATCCTCCATCACAATCCGCCCATATGCGTACCCGCGATTGTGGTGGAAAAGACGGCGAATCGCACGATTTTCGTGGTCAGACGTAAACACGTCGACAACACGAACAACCGCGCCATTCAACCGTTCAGCATTCCCACCGGCCGCAATCTCCCTCGCAACAAAACAGACACGACAACCATCGGTGCCATCACCATTAATGGTGTAACACGCCAACTCGTGGGGCGCGGACATCCGCATGCGTAGGCACATGCCCACCCCACCGTCCTCCCGATTGAGGACCAGGGTGTTGCCGCATCCAAATGGATGTAGCTCGCAGCTGCGACCATTGTCGAGGGCAAGAAACCGGCGAACGATGCGATTCATCGTGCGGAAATGTGTTGTGTTTTTTTGCAGTGGAGAAGCATGTGAGTTTTTCGGGTTTGGGGCATAACTCAGCAACCAACCGGACTTACTGGGAGCTCCACATATGTGCGTGTTGCTCGTGAGACGGAGAAACGTTCTATGTGTTCTCCTTCAAGTTAGCTCCGGTGCAACCTGCCGAAATAGCAAATGTACATGAAATTAGCTGCGTGAGCACTTATACTCCGGGGGCACTTATAATCCGGGTTATACGGTAGTCCTTATAGGTTAAACTAAACCAAGCACATGTATACAATGACACAAAAGAGAATATAAATTCAACAGCACCGACTCGGCAGGCCATAATGATGACACATCGACACCAGTCCGAAAGCAAAGTGCAATCACATCATTTTGGAGCAATTGCAAGCCCGTGCCAAACTTTTCTTCCGCTAAATGAAACTCTTCTCGATTAGAGAAAACTTGCGACTTATAGAACTTTCCAGCAGATTCGTGGTCTTCATTCGAATGCTTTTTTTCTTCTTTCCAACGTGGAGGGTTCAGGACATACTCCGCTGCCCCAGATTCATTGCTTTCGAGTAAAACAGCAAACGATGCATAGTTGATCCTGCGTGCTATGGCTGATGGCGACGTTGCGCGTGCGTATGAGGCAGATTGATTTTGGTTCATTGATTTTGTTTTGAGGGGCTCCAAAGAAGTGGGTGGTGCAGACCCGGTCGCAATGGCCATTGCTTTCCGTGCTGACGTCCCAACAAAGGACAAAAAGGAGGACTTCGACGGAATATTCTGAAGCAAGGAAGATTTGATGTCTTGTTTACTACCATGAGACTGGTATTTCGAATTAGAGAGGTGCTCATCACACAATTCGTGATATTCACTCGAGTCTCGCAGATCATCGCGTACACACGAGCTGCATAGACCGCCTAAAACATCATCCACCTGACAAGATCCACCTGCATCGCAAATCACATCACTGTTATAATCGTACAATCTACCACACCGAACGCATTCTCTGGAACAAACAAGAATAGGGTGAGGCAAAACCACTCCCAAACATCGCGCAAGCAAATTTGTCAAACTGGCCACAAGCCTGAGTGAGGAGGCCAACATTCCGGGCGGAAGCACACCATACAAAGCAGGTCCAGCATGAGGAAGAGGAAAACCTCCAATTTTTCCAACTCCAGATGCAATCAATGCAGAATTGTTCCGACCACCTGTTGGTTTTCTTATCATGAGATGGGAGTTCTCTTCGCCCACATCTATGCTATGCATTTCAAACACACGCAGAGCGAAGTGAAACCGAATTGTTTGAATTTGTCGCGTCCCAGAAAGTAAAGCATCACGAAGTCCGCCCCCAGAATTTGTGTACCGATAAGAAAGTTCTGCATGCTTTTTCTCTTCCGCGTTGTCAGCGGCGGAATTCTCCTCAGAGGTCAACAGTAAAAATTGCCTCATGGAGTCTAAACGCTCCCGTGCCAAATCCACTTTGGCGAAATTCAATTCAAGACGTTCCTGACGTTCATCGTTCTCCACTGTTTTGGATGTTACGCGAATCGCTAATTCATTGCTTACACTCCGCAGTTTATCAAGTGTTTGTCTAAGTTGAGACACTTGCTGACGGATGTAGTTAGGGTCGGGCAATGCACGTGTCGTCGATAGCGAGAAATCATCGCCACGGTGATGTTCTGCATTATTTACTGCGAGACGAGTAGCCAGAAGACGCCGCCTAAATTCGACTCTTTCTAAACGATGAGTCTCAATTGCAGCTTTGTAGCGAGTGATTTGAGATGATAGAAGGCGGGTCGCACAACGATGGCAGAACACGCCGTTTTGCGGGACTGGGGGTGCATCATCATCGGTATTTTCACGACAGAAGTGTCTAGTACCATCGACCTCGATAACGCCTAATTCGTTGGCCGCGGGGGCTTCTACGCGGTGTCCACAATGGCAATTCGGCGCCGCCATGGTTCACGTAGGTCAAGTTCGGGTCGAGGTCATCAAACTTTCATGAGAGACTACGAGAGATCATCCTGGTCTAAGGACCGGCGTCCGTAAAAAGCCGGTGTTATTGTTTGTACCGGCTTTGTGATGATTTTCTCATTATATTATTAGTTCATTCGAGACAAAAAAAACGGTAAATTATTTTTATATAAAACGAACAGGATCGCACTAAATATCTCAATCTTTTTCAATGAGAGCGAGCTAAAAGCTGCTCTAGAGAAATAGGGAACCAAAATTATTCGTTGCTGGAGTGACAGAAACTGCCGGACTTCAGCGGACTACCCCTGCCGCAGCGACCTCTTCGAATTACAAATTACAAATTACAAATCAACGCAGACAGCCCCGTCACCTGACAACGACCTCCAACTCCGTCAAGCCATGGATTCCTCAGCAAATCGCGCGGACTCGTCACCAAAAGCCGAAGATCCCCCGCCGCCACCAGCTAAAAACATCACTATCGCCGATGGCAACGTTGACGAAGGCGAATGCAAACAAGATGACGGTACGCAAGATCAGCAAGAGCTACCAATAGAATATCAATTGCATGAAGTTGATTTAAACAACCCCAATATTGATCCACTTGAGTACACATTTCGTCGATTCGTACCCATTCCAAAAGTTTACTTCTGGGAAACGGCGGACGAATCCAACGACTTCCATCAAAATCTCCCCATACGCGTAAAGCTTTGGCACAATACCATTTACTACCTCGGGGTTTGTCTCAAAAAGGCTGAATCGGCCGGTGAAATAGTGGCGAACATTCTCGGATTGAATGGTGGAGAATTCGATTACGTTACAAATACCATGACGGAGGAGCAGTGGTCTCAAAGTCGTAGGAATGTGGAGATCAGGCGAGAGGAAAGCCGGCGGCGTCAAGAAGAGCGAGAAATGAGGGAGAACAATGAACGGGGTGAAGATGAGGTTGTAAGTGATGTGGGGCTAAGCTCAAGAAATGTTCTTTAGGTGAAGATGTCATCACAGAAAGCTTGAATACTTCAGGATCACTTCAAGGATGATATTTGAAATTACAAAAAGGACCACATGCCACCTCAAATTTCATTAGCAACACAACATAACTCAGACTGATACATTACCATAATCTACTAAGAGTGCCATATGATCTCTGAGAATCAATTTGGATAGAGTGCTATTGCTCTTAGTTTTGACACAACACCAACAAAAGGTACAAATTGTACAGTTTCAAAGGAATGGGTTGTCAAGAAATCTCACAGAATTGGGAACCATTTCATCTAGACTAGCAATTAACAACTGTTCAGAATGTCGGCACTAGTGATTGTTTTCATGGAATATTTTTCCAAGCATCATTATGATCATGATCAATTCCAAAGACTGCCTGAGAGTTGCACAATATCCTTATGAAACTCGAAAGGATCAACAAGACCAAAACAATTCATACTGGTTAAGGAATGTAAGAACTCAATGAAACGTATGATTGCACATAGACAGCTGTTATTTTGAGCTCAATCTGGTACCACCATAGTCAACAGAAGACATTTGGTGTGTTGCTTTTTGTGGCACAACAATACAGTGTAAAGCCCAAAATCAACATAGCCATCTTGCCATTTGCATGGTGAGGCTTCGAAATTATCAAGGGTGAGATAATCAGCACTATCCTGATGGAATCCTGACAACAATATTGGCAAGTTTTGAAATGTTCAAAAGGCACCTTACATGCTGTCGCCGAAATTGATTAGATTTGTAAGGATGTCTCTTGTTGGGAAGTGCTGGTGACATTGTTCACAATGCTGAAGGGAAGAACACCACCATGACAACAAACACTGATGAAATAACCCAAGAATACAGCAAGATGTGCCAAAATCAGAAGATTTAAGACATTTTAATATATGAATGTCCAGGAAGATGATGAACCCAAAAGAATACTGAGCAAAATAATTGCCAACTACTAAAGATTCAAAACTTAATATGTGTATCCCAAGCTTTCTTGACATTCGGCACCAATGTCATTCCCAGATACTGTGTCGTCACAGCTAACCTTTATTACCACATCTTGAGGCTCATAAAACTTTGCATCTTAACTGTCATTGATGAATTAAAGAAAAATATAACCTGCATTCAACACAAAATAAGTGGTTACAAACAGGGCCTCATATCCAGCTATTCTATTGATTATGAACAGGGCCTGATTGCCATTGATCACAGTTCATTGCATCGATCAAAAGGTTTCTTAAGTGATAGGTACATCTATGCAGGAGGGAGGACATCTATAGTGACCGATGAAAGGGTACTATGGTACTTTTTGAGCTCTTCACATCTGCCGTCCGCACTAGCTTTGTCCTAGTTGTGAGTGAAAATTTGGTACTACGGTACAGTACAGTACTGTATCACAATTTAGACCCTACCAGACCCTACACCATCCGTTGTCTTTCCGCCGTCCACCAGTACCATGGTTTGTTGGACCATTGACGGATCATTTGGTGCTATGGTACTTTTCAGAATTGGGTTCTGCCATCAGTTTTGGGGGTGTTTGGTACCTGGGTACCACTCAGAAACCCCTGTGGCAGTCAAAACCGGTGCCTTGATCTTAGTTAGTAAAATTAACTAGGATGTCCTGCCTCCTATCTATGCAACAATAGACATACTTACCAACCATACATGTCATGGCAATATGGTAGGGTATTGTTTTTACGATGTCCAAGGAACTTCCACATGGATTGAGCAATCTTTACCTTACTTTATGGTATGGTACTTGTATTGTATGGCATGGTACTATGTCCCATGCCATGTTTACTTTTGATGAAAAGTGTAGTGAATGTCAGTGAATGACAGAAAATGCAAACAAAGGCAAGTGAAGGCATGTCATTAAAGTGATTGCATGTGCATGCAAGTGAACAATGACTGATTGCATGTGAACAGAATGATCAGGGTCTTTTGGTCTAAGATTGGCATCAAATAATTCTTCAACAGATATTGGTTTAAGCTCAGCAAACAAGGAATTCATTTTGGATGTGCAAGGTAGTAAGGACGCTTGGAAACGTGACTGGTAGGTGAAAACACTAATACGATGGAGGCAATTGCAAAAAAATGAAATTTCCTAAGTTTTCATCTTAATATTACTACTTACTGCACTATCTTCCAGAAATCTTGCTGACCTCCTGCTGACGTATATTAAAAGTGAAAAATAATGGCGCTGAGAGAGAATAATGGTACTCTGCATTCTTTCTCTTAATAGTACTTGTCAAAACATACTATTCTGCTCACATGCCCATACTGAACACCTTTCGTACCCCTTCGTCCACTCAAACCACAGGAATTTCCAGTTTACTTTGGCAGTTACCCCTTTGTCACTTTTAACCAACTTGCCACTACTTGCTTACCTTTATTATTTTGTATAGGAATATAGACCAATCATATGATGTGCCAAGTTTCAATATCTTGATCCTTCATTTAATAAGGAATGAATTCATAATCATTGAAACCTTATCAAATCAATAGATTTTTGATGTGAACGAGGCATCAATGATCATCAAATCATGCAGTTGAAAGTGGATCACTTTCATTATGTTTTCCTCATAATTTTACTTTCTGAATTCTCCATCTCCAGAACCTCCATCGACACACTACCATCATGTCAAGGAGGAAGTGGAGAGAATGCAAGAAGACCACTATGGTCCAACTCTATCTCAATCATCACACCGCTACCATCAAAGAAGTATAACTATTTATCATCATAAAGAGCTTTTGTATGAGTATTGCTTCTTGTATGATTTCTTGCTACATACTACATCATTTCATGCATTATAACACTGTCCCATTATCATACATAGAGGTTCTTTTCACTTGCCTCTCTCACAGAGTTCAAGAGATGCAAGGTAAAAGGACAAGGAGCTCCATTCGCCCAATGAGCTGTTTATCACTTTCAGCCATCGAATGATAAGTGTTCGGCATTAAGTTCCATCACCAGAAGAGGGTCCCCTTCTTCAGTGAATTGAAATATCATGGACTTTTAAAGGCTTTCTGGATATGACTAATCTTCTGTTCTCTAGTGATGTAAGATCGTACTTCAAAAGGCCAGACATGGGATATTGGAGACTAAGGTGACACAAAATCATCAATGGGTACTCTCTGTTTGTTTGTTTAGCTGAAATGAATCTGTAATGATTAGGCACTAGGAGTAGCAGAGTTGTTAAAGGATAAACTAGACAATACAGCATTAGAACTCATAGGCAAAGAGTACCCCATATAATCAACACCACAAAATCATTGCTGTGAATTCCCTCTCTTGACCAAAATAAGTGGATGCTTAAAGCATTAATAGCAATGGATGAGCGATCTTTTGTTTAAGGCAAATATGACAGTACTAGTGAACTCATAAGACAGATGCAAATCATTAATTATGATAAACTAAATTTGTTTAGAATGTGTTCCAATGTCAAACGGTGGAATTAATGAGGACACACACTTTCAGCATTGCAACTACACCTGATGTGCTTGTGTTGGGATTGGGATTTCATAGTTGAAGTCCAAGCTGACTGCTCAATTTTATCATGGTTCAAAGTTTTGAGTCCTCATGTCAACCAATTAGCCACATCACATCATTTGTGTGAGGTAAGCATCTAAGCAAGCTTAACCAACCCAATAGGGGACTAACCATGTGTTAATTATGTGAAGCATATTCAACATTTACTGGAACCCCCAATGTCAACCTTGCTTTATCTTGCAGCAAGAGACATAACACCAATGTGAAGGAACAATGAATAAAAATTAAATAAAACTGTTGGGAACCAAAAGAAGTGACAAGTGATGCATTAACTTTTTAAACATGACTTTGTGAGCATGAATTGCATTTGGAAATGAAAATGCACATTCAGTTCATCCATTTGTGTTGCACTGGTTTCCAAGGCAGACATCCATGCCTAGCTATTCCACTTCTGGTCACATTTTTCTGGCCAACGATTAGCATTTTCCACAAAAAGACTAAAAACTGTGCATCAAGACCATCTGAGTAATGCCTAATGCATCCAATCGTGGTCAATGCATAATGCTTGCAAAAATAATTTTTCAAGAGAATATGTCTGTTTCATTTTTGGCAGTGTTTTGACCATTCATCATTTTGTGGAAACAGGCGGTCCTCTTTAACTATTATCTTCTGCTTCTAAAGAAAGAGGAAGTCATCATGAACACTCTAGCCTTCATTCCATGTTGTCCTTATTGAAGGGCAAACAATCTTCTTCAGTAAATTTATCACTTCAGGTTACATTTTATCCTGTCCAATGAGCACAAAATTTTGTCACTTGTTGCTGAAAGAATGGCCTGCTTGAGAAATAAATTCATACATAAAAAGGTACTCACAAATCAGCAGGTCAGTTCTTTGGCTCTCAAGAGTTATGGTTTGGCTGTTCTGTCATTGGTTTTAAACCTATTCACAGTTAAGCTGGAATTTACCTAATTTTATGACATCTACAGAAATTTTGCTTTGGCTCTTGGGTGCACCCACATGTTTTGTGCTCCCAAAGGGGATCTTGAAGAGGATAATTTCTGTTCTTCACAACTTGAACAAAGCCACTTCAAAGAAATACATAGAATATGAAACATTTTTCTTTCTCATTAGAAGAGCAAAAACCAGCCACAGTTTTGCAATCAATCTGTTTCAGGTTGCATTGTTGGCAATATTTTAAAGGTGCTCCGGATTAAATTGAGCATCAATATATGTGTTGAATTTGTAGGTTGTTTATAACTAGGTCAGGATAAAAGTAGTGGAATCTGTTAGGGGATGTTAATTTTTGCTATGAACAATACTGTCATTGTTGTCCTTCTGTTTTTATCCTCATCTGGGCTGGAACTGTAAAGCCAGCACTGCTCATTGAACCAGATCAACTTTTCAGAGTGAACATAATAAGCGCGCCATTTTTTTGGCGCTAACACAGCTCCCAAAAAATAATAATCATCGAGCATCATTGCCGAAGGTTGCACCACGTCTTGATCAACTGTTGTACAATACCATCTTGAAACATAATAGTTGCTAGGACAATCAAACATTGAGTGCATAACACCCAACTAGCCATGAACGACGATCAAGATCCCTCTCTCACCAGGCCCCCGCCCTCCCTAATCACCATCCTCCTAAGCCGCACCATCTCCACATCCGGCACCCACTCCGCAACCACATGCACCCTAACAACCCTCCTACGCACCCCGCATCGACGTTCCGGTCTCGACGATCCGCTGCGGCATGAGTTGGAATACTGCACCTTTCTGGATTCGCCCCGCGGCGGCTTTTCGAATTTGGACGCCCTCCTGACCAGAGTGGGGAAAGTCGACGCTGTCTATTTGGGCTGTGCCGAAGATGATGGCAAGAACGGCGGCGGTGGCGCAAAGAAGGACGATTTGCCAAACCTGCTTTGCAAGTTGGCATCGGTCATTGAGTCTCGAGTAGACATCTTCCCCTCGGCAACGGAAGCCACCGCCATCAACATTCTTCCGTTTCTTTCCAAGCCCAAAGGCATTCAGTTGGCGGAGCAGGCTCTTCCCTACTTGCTCGGAGGCGAGTCCTCTCCACACTACCTCGCCTATCGAGGAGATAAACGAATCGCCACCGATTCGAACATTCAGTGGTGCATTGGACTGTTTTTTCACGCAGACCCGTCGCATTCCCATCTCGAAACGGTGGGCCTTCACTCCATTCGATTTGGCACTCTCGCCTCGAGGGTGACGATGGACCGCACGGCTGCAGAGGCGATTCATCTGCTTCCTCCACGAAACAGCGGGGAATCCTTCATAACTGGCGGGAATGCCGGGAATAATTCACTCTATGGGGTGTTGAATCAGTGCAAGACGAAGATGGGGAGTCGCTTGCTGGAGGTTTGGTTGAGGCAGCCTTTGGTAGACTTGGGTGAGATTCAGAGGAGGCAGGAGGCCGTGGCGAAATTGGTCTCTGATGGAATTGGGAGGGATCGTTTGCGTGATGAGGGATTGGTGGGGTTGAGATATTTGGATGTGGATGGGTTGGGATATCGATTGGCGAATTATGAGACTTTGGGATCCACTTCCAAGGCGTTGGAATGCTTGTACAAGATGCATTTGTTGGGAGATCAGTGTCTGCCCAGGATTTTGGAGGTGCTGTCAACCTTGGTGCAGCAGGGAGAAGGAGACGAATGCTCATGTGCACTGCAATCATCATACGAAGCCCTTCAGCAAACTCAAAGAGAATTGAGCGGCGCTGTGCAACTCGCCGAGAAAGTCATTGACTTCGATGCAGCCCTCGAGATTTTTTAGTCAATCCCTCTCTTGATTCAAACCTCCTTGATGTCAAAGCCGACTTGGATGGGATAGACGACGAACTTCAAATGATCCATGATCAAATGAACGATCTCTGGGCACAAATCAGCCAACAACAAAATCAAGTCCGCATCGAAGATGTCGACTCCAACAGCAATACCTCTTGCGTGTGGCAATTCCGCCTCCCCAACACCAATGACATCAAATTACTCCAACAGCACACTGATGTGAAGGTTCACAGACTTCTCAAGAATGGTGTATACTTCTCCACCAAGGCGCTGGAACAGCTCGGCACCAAAAAGAGAGATTTGACTGTGGAGTATCAACAGAAGCAACGTGATATAGTCGAACAGGTGATGAGCGTTGCAGCCACATATGCACCAGTGCTGGAGAGAGCGGGGGCTTGTTTGAGCGAATTGGATGTCTTGGCGAGTTTGGCCTTTGTTGCCGCGTATAGTAGGGATGGGTATTGTCGACCAGTCATGACCGATGGGGAGGAGGATGGGTTGGGAATAGAGGTTCGTGTTGTGAAAAGTGTTGTGTGTCAATCCTTTCTATCTTATTGACTCACATGGTTTCACGCTGTCGATGTACATCAACTGTTTCTATTTGAAGCTCGTGGGGGCTCGGCATCCATGTGTAGAGCTCCAGGATGATGTGAGCTTCATACCGAACGATTTTAACCTTGTGTTTGGCTCGTCTTCTTTCCTCCTGGTCACTGGGCCGAACATGGGTAAGGTTTAATCATTCTCGCTCTCCCTTTCATGATCTCATTTTGCTCACTGAAGTCCCATCATTAAATACGTACCAAGGTGGGAAATCAACATATATTAGGTCGCTTGGGGCCATAGTTGCTATGGCTCAAATTGGCAGTTTTGTGCCCTGTACTTCGGCGAAAATCAACATTGTACATCACATCTTGGCACGTGTAGGAGCCGGCGATGCCCAAGACAGAGGAATCTCGACCTTCATGGCAGAAATGCTCGAAGCTTCCTCCATTCTTCGCACTTCCACGAAACGCAGTCTCATTATTATTGACGAGCTTGGTCGCGGAACAAGCACTTTTGATGGGTTTGGCTTGGCCAAAGCAATATCAGAACATATAATTCAAAATATCGGGTGCATAACTGTCTTTGCAACTCATTTCCACGAATTGACAGCTTTAGAAGAACAGGAAAAGTCGGTTAGCAATTGTCATGTTACTGCTCATAACGACGTTCAGAATGGATTGACCTTTCTCTACGAGGTTAGTTATGTCATCGTTACATACACTTTAATGACGGACTCTCATGCATTTCATAATTCCGTGTTTTCTTCCTTTGCTATTACGATTCAGGTCCGACCGGGACCTTGCCTTGAAAGTTTTGGAATTCAGGTAGCCGAGATGGCCAACATGCCACCCAGCATCATTGCAGATGCCAAACGGAAAGCGCAGCAGCTTGAAAACTTTGATTACCGTAGAAAATCTAAGTTGCAGGAAGCAGTCGACGAGGAGGGACAGGACGCAATGGAGGAAACATCTACGGCCATGGAATTCTTACATCGGTTTCGCAAGCTGCCAATTGATGATATGTCTGAAGAGGAGATAAACCACACTGTGCTGCCGTTGCTGAAGCAGTACGGGTTTCATCCTGGGATTGGTTTTCGACTAAAGGGATTGAATTAGGACAAGTTTGAGCAGTTGCCCATGCATATTCGGTTGATTTATTATGTAAAACATATTTCAACCACTGATTGTTGTCACCAGATGATGTAAAAACTTTGTCAAATTGACAAAGTACTAATTTTCAGTTAACTGGTATGTTGTTTCTATGAAAACAAACATTATTTGGAAGCTGGGATGTAATGTGCGCTCACGCCCTCACCTATTAGTTCCAGTGGTCGAGATTGTTACCATTCTCTAGAGAACTCACAGAGCTTTCTTCTTCTTGTCGATTGTACAAAACCTTCTCCAAATCAAAGACGTCCTTGTCTACGCGCAAAACCAACTCTTCTCCCCCCTCACTCTCCTCGTTCCTGTTTTTCATGAACTGTTCAATATTCCTCTCGCCATTGTCAAAATCAAAACCACCAATGTAATTGGACCACCCAAGATTATCCGCAATCAAATGCTTGCTTTCGCATTCCTTGCATACGACAATGACAACTCCCTTGCGATAGGCCATGCGGGAAACTTTGTGAGAGTTTCGCGTAGAGCAAATTTTGCAAGTATATTGCAGTTGAAATTTGGGTGATGCTACTTCATCCCGTATGGTGATGCCGTTAGATTTTAGCGAGTTCCCGCCGTCAATTGAATTGTCTTCCATCGGCTGGCGGTCCCAGAACGAGGATGCGCCGACGGAAGGAAGCGCGAATGAATCAGCCGTTGTGTCCGGCTGCTCCTCATTATTGCTTGCCGTAGCCAAGCTTGTCAACGGCCAATGATGAGCCTTATGATGCGGCGCAAAAGCCTCACATGCAAATAGTGTTGCAAGTGTTGTGAGTACACATATGAAAGATTGCAACGAAAACCACATAATATTTGCAATCGATGCACACGGTACTCCTCTTGTCCTATGATTCTCAGTTGACTTCGCTGTGAGTTCAGTCGAAAAGGGACGTCCAAAACGGATGATGGCAGATGGCAATGACTAATGGTGCGTCTACGTTCCCCCACCCCCCAGATGTGCTACCCAGTATTATACCATACCACCGTCACTTGTTCTTGGTGTGTGTGTGTATTGTGTATTGGGAGTTCGTTGTTCGCTGTCGGTTGGTTGTCATCGAATTCTTTTCGTTCACTTTTTGTTCTTATAAGCTTTTCATCTTCAGCATTTTTTATTCTCGTGAAATTGCGTAAAGGATTCTTGCAAATTTTGTTACGACGAGGGCCACAGAGGGCAACAGAGGCTTGAAGAGCAACAGAGGGCAACAGAGGGCAACCAAACTGCAAAACCCAGATCATAAGTACTGCCAAATAAGAAGTCCCAACATGATACCAAGTCCATGTGCATTTGTTTCTGGTATTTAAACCCCTCAAAAGGAACTAAATCCCACACCAGAAGTTTCCCGTGTAACAAGTAACAAAAAGCATGCGTTTTGCATAGCTCCCAGTAACTCTGGAAGACGGTGAACCCAAAAGAATCTTGTGTTGCATAAAACACCAACAAAATGGGCATTCCAAACTTTCTTAACATTGTCGCCAATCTCATTCACAGATACCATTTCAGCCCAATGGCTTTTGCATATACCTTTCAAATCACATCTCAAGGCAGCTAACACTTTTCATTTCAGCGATCATCGATGAATTTAACAGTAAAAAATCTGGATCCATCAGAAATTAATGATCATGAACAGGGCCAGATTTCCAGCTATTGATTCTGAACAGGGCCTGATTGAGATTGATCAAAATCACAATGGGTTGCAACTGATTGTGATTGGTTGTTATTTATTGCAATTGATACCAATTGATACCAATTGATCTGGAAGATTTCTTAAGGTGGTAGGTATGTCTGTAATATCATAAATATACCCACCATACCATGTAGGTAATGGTAATAGATGGTATGGTATGGTACCGATGGTGTGAAAAAACTTCCACATGGAATGATCATGCAATTTTTACTTTACTGTATGTATGATATTGTATGACACGGTATTGCACCACGTGGCATGTTTGCTTTGGATGAAAAGTCCAGTGAACAACAGAGACAGGCGTGAATGCAAGTGATTGCAAGTGAATGCAAGTGATTGCATGTGATTGCATGAATAAGGCATGATTGCAAGTGCAAATGAAGGAGGCCTGAATACAGAGTGAACAGGGTATTTGGTGTTAGATTGGCATCTATTGAAGAAAAGACAAGCACATGCTCTCAGTCAACCAGAACATGTTACACCAAATTTTAGTTTGTTTTCAGGTCTCGTATTCACATTGCACTATATTATAGAACTGTAGATGCCAATAGGGCATGAAAAAATTACAATCAAACAAGGTTACCGTTACCTTCATTCAAATCCATCTATTGTTTAAATATTGCACATTAAGTCATCTTAATTACAAGGAGTTCCCAGTACTATGTAATCTCCCATCTTGTTAAGACATTGCAACATGACTTCATACATAACTTCAGTCTTATATCTCTCCAAAAATACTTGTGTGGCGTTGCTGCTTTTTTGTGCGCCATTGCTACCGTAGCCACAAGAGTCCTCATCAAATGCCGCTCTAATCCTTTCTCCCTTCATTATTGTACCAAGGGCACAAATGCTTCACAAGCCAATTTACACACAATATCACTTTAATGAAAAATCGTTCTACCATAGTATTGACGTAAAATGTTGGCATAACCTTGTTTCAAATGCTGCTGCTTTTCTTTCAAGTCTTCTGTTGCAGATGCATCTTATTGGTTATTGTCGAGTAGTTCTGAGTTGTAACAAAAGAGACAGGAAAGGTAGCTTCAAGACAAGCCATGTCAAATGGTGTTCTCTGGTGCTGTCATTCAGAGCTTCTTCCTGCACCAATCACTTGTGAAGGATTCAGGATACATCGATGATATGTGGCAAGTGGCAACATTTTGGTATTCAAGAATGGATACATGTCTGATCTGGACCAACCCACCAAGGAGATGCAAAATGTCATTCGTTGAAACATTTGCTATGAATCCACCAGTGCCAACTTTATTGCTCAACAAATTCATGCACAACAAGTCAATAATTGTTTTCTTATGTTACAATAATTCCACAAAAGACTTACATAGCGTCGCAACTCCCAGACCATCCTTCAGAACAATTATGATCCATTTCACTTTGTAGTGAGTTCAATCTCAATGAGAAATTCTGTCACTACTGTGAGTAATAATTGTGCTTCCTGTTTCCTTTCGTCCTTGTCACTAAATCTACCACAAGCGTCATCACGCTCCATTGGTTTTGAAGAGCCCCTATTGGCTTGTTTTGCCACCGTCTTAACAATCAGGGCGGCATGACCAATGCCAAGTTCATCAACATCATTGTACCTTTCAAAGAAACGCAACACTGTATAGTGATCAGCACCTGGTTTCAGTTCCTTGCACTTCACTGTCACCATCTCCACTGCTACCATTGTGAACCCTCTTTTCTCGCACGGCAGTGAAGCTGGTGGATGCAAGATGGTCTGCAATGTTTGTCCCACTTGATGTTTGTGCATGCTCCTTTCACATGGGATTTGGGAGGTGAAGCAAAGGCAGTTTTTGCCTCCACAGTTGTTGAAGGATTTGGTTTGTTCCATTGTCTGTAGTATTTGTTGTTTTTCTCAGGTTTTTCTCCTTGGTTGCAATGGTGCGGCTAGGGGCTATGGAAACATCATCGGCTTGTGAATGGACCTGAATGGGCAGTTGATGAATAAGAGAGTGTTGCTGAGAGAGGGTGACAGGAGCTGACAGTTGACAGTATTGTTCTATACTGGAGTGTTGCTCATCAAAGAGAGATCAAATTGAGTCTGGTGTGAGTCTGGAGTGAGTCTGGTGTGAGTCTCCCGGAGGCTCTTCCTTTTTTTGGGCTAAAGTATCCTTTGATGTCTGATAGGCATCTTTTGGAAAGATTTTCTTGTCATAGGATGATATCTTTTGTGATGTTATGTTGAGAAAGCTTGCGAGCAGATGACACGAGAGGTCAGAAGCTTGCCACTCTCACAAGTTTGGCAACATCACGAGATCATTAACCCATACGAACCAATTTGTTCTGGCCGCGAACGAGAGCACGATTACATCGAAATCAAACGAATCCACTCTTCATCAGCAATTCCCAAAATCATTTCACTTCGAATTTTAAATCACATCAAATCTATCGAACGCGAGTACTAAATTACATCCAACAACGAAACCTGAAAGATGGACGAAGAGAACGCAGAAACGGAGCAACAAGAAGTTGATTTGAACGACAAGCCAGCGGAGTCTCCCAAGGCTGGAAAAAACGGCACCGGTGGCCTCACCACAACAGCGGAGGTAGTGGAAGGCACTAAAGCTTGGTTTCACGAAGCCAAGGGATTCGCATACGTAGAGCTGTGTTCCTTGGTCCTCATGTTTGCTTGTATTGGAGAATTTCAAGGAGGCTCGAACGGCTTGTCAATTTATGCTATTATTGTCGCGGTTTTTTCCTTGGCGGCATGTCTTGCGATTCAGACAGGAGAATACATCAAGCCGGGTACATTGGATAAACATGAAAAGATTGTTAGCTTGGCGCTGCTTTTGTGGTGGGCCGTCGGTGCATGGGTGATCACTTTCAAGGGGCCGTTCTTAACTACGTCCAATGGATATTTCGCTGCCTGGGGGGGATTGCTTTTTACTGCAAAATGGGCGCTGAACATAGATACGGCTCAGTTCACGCAGCTCCCGTATGATCGTAAGCTCCTCTTGCTCTTGTGTGTCTGCGGATTGATAGAAGTGTTCGCTACAATCCAGCCAATTGTTGATAAAACACATCTGGGCCGGGCCGCTTGGGGGATGACTGCGGGACTTATTACATTCCTTCTCTGCGGCTTTCTCTTTAAAGGCTACGTGAAAGTCAAATTCGTTGTTTTAAAAGTTACAGCTGCATTTTTGTTCGCTGTCTGGGCAACTGTTGCAGGATGTAAGTAAAAAGTATTTTGCTCAAGGAACAAGGAATTTCCCATAATTGTTTATGTGGGTGTGATTCTCACATTATATTCTTCGTTCTGATCATCTTGTGACAAAAACACAGTGCTTACCTTTGGTGGGCCATTTGTTAACACTGGTGAGACAAACGTATTCATCATTTACTGGAGACATTCTTAATTCCAAGCCTCTGAAATGCCGTACTAACATTTTATGTGTACTAACATTCTATGTCTTGCGCTCGCAGGAAATGGCTATTTTGCAAGTTGGGGAGGTTTCTTGTTATCTGCAATGTTTGGGTTAGAGCTGCTTTCGAAGGAAGATGAAGCAATTTAATATGAGGCTGACTACGTGTGAGTGGATGTATACAAGTAATTCGTATTTGGGTGCGAAAACGTTCTGTAAGAATTATTAAGTGGGGTCAAAGTCTGCCATCAGGTAGCTAACAAGTTAATTACTAACGTCAATTATAGATTATACAGACCAACAAATAGGACGATATCGATCACAAATAGTCTTTCCCGATCGAACTGAGTCTAATGCGTAACAAAACTATCACTCTCTCTCGGATGACGTCCATTGAATTATCCAGAGTTTAAATGCACAAAAGCATCCTATCCAACAAGCGAAGTATCCATTGCCTTTTTAAAAATCGCAGCAATTGTTAGACATTTGACGCGAATACATACGCGCATGAGCACTCTTGAATCACTTACCAAGAAGCAAAAACGGCCCATAAAACGTACAAACTCCAGCCACGCAAGCCCACAGCAGAAACAACAGCATCATCGTCATTCTCATAACCTCTCTGGACAACTCATCGTACAATGAAATCACATACATACATGCTATCAACGTCAAAGCTCCCGCAGCAATGGCAAATCCTGCTCCCCCATACCCAGTATATTTATATCTTAAGGGAGTTATTGAAGCGAAAATGAGGATGAAAGACCAAAACTGGAGGAATTTGATATATCTGCGGCCCTCGGATAGATCGTTAAATGTAGAAGTGTCGATGCCAAGGCACCAATGCAACGTTGCAAAGAAACCTCCCCATGCTATGGAATGATGATGATTTTACATTTAGAAGAGGCGGGAGTCAATCGAGTAAGCACCGTTCTGTTGTGAATGTACTCACCCGCAAACCAACCATTGGATGTTTCAACGAATGGGCCTATAAATGTAAACACACAACACACAGACGTCATTCTTGGTTGAGCTTGTATGAATACAAGCATTCTACGCGGCGATGTCAATTTCGAGATAAAAAAAGCGCAAGACTCACTGTGAAAAGTAATTATCCCCGTCCCAATAGTCCACCACAACAGCAAAAATACACTACAAATTTTCTCCACCGTATGTCCACCCCTCCCATCCTCCCTCTCTGGCACCACTACCTTTGCCAAAAACCCCGGGAATAGAAACTCCCACGTCTGCAATATCACGCATATGCCCAAACTTACCGCCCCCACACTCAATGCGTATTTGATGTACACAGGTTGAGCCCACACGATTCTGGACCAGTTCGCCCAGCAGGAAAATACCAGCACGAGCGAAAAAATCTCGACGTAGAAAAAGGAAGTGCTAGCTTCAATCCAACGAGAGAGGCCATCGGCAAGTTCATCGGGGTTGGACTGGGGAGGGCCCGATTGAGGTCGTTCAATGACGCGATGCTCGCCATTTTCTGAGCGGGAGCTGGAGGAGGTTTTTTGCGTTTTTTCTTTTCTTTGGGGGGTGGGGTTTCAATGTCTCCTAGCGATTCTTCGTCCGACATGGTTCTTGTTGTGATGAATGTGGTGGGTGTGGAGGTTAGCTTGCGCTTGAGGAGGCTTGAAGCCGGTTCGTACAATAACGACAGAGCGCTGCGTTAAAACGAGACCAATCGGATGTGGGATACTTGAACCAGTCTTGAACCTTCTTGCCTCTTCTTGCGCACCATCTTCTTTGGACATTATGATGTGTGCCAGAAGAACAGTACAAGAGATCGTATATGGTACCATACGGATGTATCCTCGATGTATCATAGAGACAGAGTTTGATTTTGGCGGGAATAAAAAATATCCTCAGGTCAGTACCACAGTACCATACAATATAGGTAAAGTATGCCGTACTAGAGGTATTGTACTTTGGGGTGTTCTCATAGGAACCTCATCAATTTTCCGGTAAATGAAAAGCTAAAACGTCCATTACTTTGACTGTCTTTTTACCGGCCAAGAAAAAAAAATGTAGTAATAGAGGTAAATAATACGTAGTATGGTACGATAACGCAGAAAAACGAAAAACAATTCTGCTACGCAGACACACCATGATAATTTACCCATCTCATGACAAATAGTAAACTCTTAATTCCATCATAATCGTTTGCGTTTCACTCCTCTCTCATCAAGAACTACTCAATCACCATCCATCAAAATGTCCCGATGGCTCCGCAACGTCAACGCCCTCTTGGAAAACCTCGACAGTCAAGTAGAAGAAACGGTCGAGGATCGCTTCAACACTGCTCGTGAAGAGGACGATGAGGCCGAGGTCTCGCTGTTGGCTGAGGAAGAGGCGAGTGGTGTCAATGACATTTTGGCACGAAGGGGTCTTTTGGAAGAAGAGGACGACGAGTTAGAAGCTGATGGCGTGGGGGGTCCACAGGGTGAGGAGGGTGGTGACGTCGCGGAGGAGGAAGTGGTTGATTTTGGCGGCGATTCGTCTGACGGCGGAACTGACGAACAGCAGACGAAGACGGAGGAATCTGGTGAGTCTTCCTCGAAGCAGGGCGATATTGAAGTGGATGACGAAAACAATCAGTCGATTGGTCCAGATGCATATGCAGATCAGACGGCGTCCGCGCGTTCAGCTGACACGGTACAGCAAGAAGGGGGAGACGAATCCTGCACTTCCAAAAACACTCCATCTGCTCCATCTTCGACCAACCTACCGTTCCAAGACGCAGCTCTATCAAACCAAGCCGCTACTGCACAAGCCGCCAACACAACATCAGCAGCAACCAACAAAGAACTCCGCAAACTCCGCCGCCACGTCCTCCAACTAAACTCCTCCCTCGAAACCGCCGAGCGAGAAATCGAAGCCCAGCGCCTAGAATTGGACCGCGCCGCCTCCCGCATCGAACGCGATCGATCCCGTCATAAACAAGAAAAGGAGGCGGCCGAAGCCTCTCACAAGGCCGAATTGGCAAGTTTGATTGCTTCTCATGAAAAGAGCATGGCGAATCAAAAGGAGGCGCAGGAGGCGAAGTTGAAAGAGATGGAGGGGAGGATATTGAGGGCCGAGCAGGCGCGGGCTAGGGAGGGCGGTGAACGGGATGCGGAGTTGGCGGAAGCGTTGGAGAGGGAGCGATTTGCACTGGAGACCGTGGCAAAGTTGACTGAGGAAAAGGATACCATGTCCGAACGAGTGGCTTCTTTGTCTGCGGAGACTTCAAGGTTAGAAACGAGGTTGGAGCATGCATTGTCCCAGTTCGAATTGGCTAGGGAGAGAGAGAGAAATGCCGAAGAGCAGTTGGATAAAGTGTTAAGTTTGCATGCCAGACAGTTGGGCATGCGCCAAAAAAGGGAGAGTGAGTTAGAGCAAACTGTAGCTGATTTAGGTGCTGCGTTGGTGGTTGCCAAGGGGAAGGTAGAGAGGGCAGGAATGGCTGAAACTGGTTCTGGTGAAAGGGACAGAGAACAAGAGGAAGAGGGGTTGAAAGAACGACTTGCGGATTGTCAAGATGAAATTGAAACGTTGAGGGCACAGCTTACATTGGAGAGACAACGTTGTGTTACTTTACATGGCGAGATGCAAGATTTGGCCAAGGAGCAAGCAGACGAGTTATCTGCAGCGCATGCGAGGCAGAGGCACTATGAGCGGAAGATTTCAGATTTGACGACTTTGGTGGCAAAGCTTCAGAGTGCATCAACTCGGTTGTATGCTGGGGGAGATGGTAATCTTGCTTCTATAGATGGTTCTGGTGGCGTTGATGACTTTGGTAGACATGGGCTTCAATATTCTGGAGACGAAAAGAAGGAGACTGATCATTTAAGGAAGCAAATTGCTTCACTGTCAGAAAAGATCTTTGAACAGCAATCTAAACTTGACCGGTCTTCAGGGGAAATTTCCACTTTTAAGACAAGACTTCAATCTGCAATCTTACGTGCAGAAACTGCAGAGAAGGCGTTGGAGAGTGTGAATCAACGTCTCATTCTCATGGATATGCCAGGCGATGGGGGGTATGCTGTATCAGGAATCTCCTCCGCAGATGAAGAAATGGCAATGGGATCAGTTGCCAGAAGAAAGAAAGGAGGCGGTAAGCGACGACCCCCCATGGGATCTGACCCCACCAGACGAGGCATCCATCGAAATTCCAAGGTGGAATCGATCCGGTCTGCTCTTGGCCTTCATCCAGGTCGCATCCCCGCTGGCGGCTGCCAAGAAACCATGGCCGTAGTACTTGACACCTGCGACACCGTTGCTATTGATTTGGGATCACATTTTCGCCATTATCCTCTCTCAAGGCTTGCATTCATGCTTTACCTAGTCATATTGCACGCCTGGGCGTTCTTTCTGTTAGTTTATCATGCTCATGCGCAGGGGACAGGGGGGTTGGATCATTACAGTCCTGAATCTATGATGCTGTCATACAGACATGCAGAGCAGGTGCCAAAAGTAGTTCCTCAGGTTCCTGGTTTGAGACCTCCAACCACTGTGAATGAAGATTCTCAAATTGTTGAGCAGGTTCCTGACTTGGGGCAACCTCCACCATTAGGCATCATTGTTACATGACTGTAAAGTAATTAATGAAGAGGCCACAACTGTTCTCTCCATTTAGGCATTCCTGTAGACGCAAACTTGCACCTTCCGTGCAATGAGTTATGGTTTGAGAATGTTGCAGTAAGAAGTATATCACTCACTCTTGACAAAATCTGGATTTGTGAAGATAACAAGGCAACATTTGCCAAGGCATGATGACCCGCATTATTCTAAAATATTATGTTTGTGCATAGTGGTACACATTCAATCTGGAGGTCGTGTGGGCTTGCAAAAAATAATACATTGGAACCACTCAAATCAACCTTCCACAACTATGAAGTAGCCCAGATGCCACTTCAGTACTAGTTCCTGTTCCTATATGAAGCTATCATCTATTCTTTAGAATTATTCCAGGGAAGAGGTCAGCCCAATTTGGGGCATGATTGTTTCTGTCATGGGTTTCGCTTGGTCACAATGCAAGGGTATGTGAAAAAATGGAATGACAGCTTGCAAAAGGAAACAAATTTGCATATTTGCATGGTTTATTATCATCTGCTCTATTATCTTGTAGCCACTTCTTCACTTCATCATACACTATGGTTTACAAACATTGGGAAAGCATCCCTTATTCATCTTTGTGGTTCCTGTTCACACCCCTTCACAATCAAATGGAATGCAAGTCTACAGCAAAGGTTACCATTGTTGCATGCAGAAGATGATTGCCCACGACAGCATAATAGTCTCCCAATTTTTAATTTCACTGCCACTTTCTGCTATTGTTTACTTTCTCTTAACACAAGTAAGTTATGCTCTGACAGTATTTAGGGGAGAGCCGTGGGGAAACCAAGTGTGTGTGAGAAGTAATGCTTTGTTAGTGTCCATGAAATAATGGTGAGTAGACTCTTGTAATGGCAACGGTGAGAGAGGCGGTATGTTTGTTGAGCTGGTAAGTTGTGCTATGTATGGGCTGAAATATTGACAGGTGTTGTCACTCAATCCTATGTGCAAGCTATGCAGGAGTTTGTGCCGCATAACCACTGTGTTTACATAATCATGATTAGGCTCACAAGGCGATGGAATGGCAATTTACAAATTAGAAGTTCAGTCCCTTTTGATCTTACAAATCTCAAATAGTGCAACTGTTCCAACAGTGAGGTTTCTTGACCCCTCCTGTAGCAGGGGCATGCTTGTGAGCCACATTGGTGGCGCACTGCCTGTGCGCTTTTCCACTGGTAGATTTGAGTTTGCTTGTACAAGCTGCATGGACTGCATTATTATATGGCTGACAAGGACAATAATAATTCTGCAAACGATACTTTGTGTTATGTTCATTGTGTTGGTGCATCAATTTAGTTCTGCCAGTAACGCCCAACACACTGTTACATGTTAATTACCATAAGTTACCCTCTCCATCCGGACACATGTTGATGGACACATTGTCTACCAGGTATCATATTTTGGCACTTCAACAGAAATCCACTGTAGCACAATCTTTTTACCTAGGCCCAACAGGCAATCTCAGCTGAAGCGACTTGTGATTCCCCAAGCTTCAGTCATGAACTCCCTGTATATACACTTGGAAGATTTTTCCCACACACTTGAAGATATCTGATTTGTGCCTTTTACAATGTAAAAAAACCCCTGTAAGCCACTGGTACACTCTGATGTTTTGTGAGTATATGGGTGGGTGACCGTAGTATATTTGTTGTAAGCAAGAAAAGCTCAAAATGCTACAAGTCATCGTGCCTGTGCTTTCTCCTAGAAACCAGTGCCATGGCTCATAAACACGTTACAAGACAAATGCCATGATGATGAATTTCCCCTCCTAGAATGTTGGAAGTTATTTTGGGATTAAAGTCTTTACTGCTAGACGGAAAGGTAAGGAAATTGTCATAATGCTGAATTGCTAAAGAACTCCTGTGCCTGAATGACTAGAATAGTGTCAATGCTTAATATCACTTCTAACATTTCATACAAACAACATCCAACTCATTCTAATTGTAGATGTTGATCATTTGCTAATGAAACATGGCTCTTCAAACAAAAACTGATCATTGATATTATGAATCTGTATGTATTTTTGAATGGCAGAATGAGTTTGTCTTTTCTTCCTTTGAGATGCAAAAGAGTTGAAGTTGTTGACAGATGCCACGCATTATATTTTTGATTGCTTGTTTTGAAACTGCGTCAAGATTGCTCTGATGCACTTTTGTCCCTCCTTCTCTTTGCAATTAATGTCACACTTGGAACGGTCAATCTGTACAGTACAAGACAGTATGATGAGATGCACAGCTATTGAATGACATTGGTTTTGTTTGAATTTTTCAAATAACTAAGTTCCAGGTAGGTCAGCAATTATAATATTACTTCTTTTTCACTATTCAGAAAAGTTCTACTAGCAAATTCTCCAGGGGGTAACCCTCACAGCCATTAAGATATGCCTGCCATATTGTTCTTTCCATCTGTAGTTGCCCAGTTCAGGTAGTATTTCATTCAATTTCAACTTGTTGTGCCATAGAATTCTGCTTCCCTGTCATGACATCATGTCCTTCACAAACAACAGTTCTGATTCTAGGTATAATGATAGCAGCGCTGCAGGAGTGAGGTGAGTTCCAAATCTGATGAGGAAATTCTCCTAAAGATCAAGGCTCAGAAGCGTACAATGGCGGCATCAAAGAGGTGTTCTAACAGAACATCAACCAAATGAATGCACCCTCCAAAGAAGAAGCAGACATGGAAAAGATGACTTCTAGTGAAGGTGGGACTACCCCTTCAGGCTCTGTTTCATATGGTGTCAACAAGCTCCTGCTTGTTGCAAAGACATTTGTGAAGGTGCCCAATAATGTAAAGAGTGAACTGATAAGAATGCCAAAAGATTTTGGGATGAAGTCTACGTGACTTTTGAGGAATTCGGTGCTTACACAAGTGAACTCAATGAACCAAATCCCAAGTGCTGTCCCATCAAAGCATGTCACAGTGTGGAGTCCATCCAGGTTCAGAAGTTTCGCAGTCATAATCCACAATAATCCACAAACATCATGGGAAGTCAAGGAGGCCTCCCTCATAGATTTGTATTATGCGATGATACATGAAGAGTATCCTTCAAGATCACACACTTATTCCAAGGATTGACATAGGCCAAGAATCAGCCATTTTTGTACCCCTGGGTACAAAACCTAAATAAGAGCATGAATCAGCCTTTTTTGTACCCCCGGGTACAAAACCTAAATAGGAGCATTCTCAGGACCCCAAGTAGGAGAGTCCACCTCCCGACGGCATGGACTCCCCAACATGGAAGTTCAGAACCCCAAATAAGAGAACACACTTTTGGAAGATCTGAACATCTTTCAGAAGGGTATAGACATACCATATTGTGTAGAAGTCTACACAATGTTCGTTTGCATCGTTTGGACTGGAGTGCAGTTCCACTGCCTTTCCATCCTCACAATAGCACAAAATATAGCTCATAAAATCAATTCTTTGACACCTGTCGAAACTACCTATAATTTTCGCGTGATAGATTTTCGGCTCAGGTCACTATCTATAGATAACGGTGGTGCGACCTTCGCGCACTGAAGCCATCGACATCCAAACCTTCCGACACGAGGTACGCTAACAATTTTTTTATCGCGAGCGGCAATTTTAACTTTTCGCACCAGCGATATGTTTTTTTTGCACGATCGACGATTTATCCAAAATCGGCTACGCGATCGACGATTCCTACGGTTTCGCGATCTACGAGCTCTCCAAAATAATCCCGCGATCAGCGAGCATCAGCGATAAACTTCGAGCGATCGACTTCTGCGATCGGGGATTCCTACGAGTCGGATTAATTTTGTGATCGAGAATTCTCGCGAAATACCTTGGAGCAAGACTTTCAAGAAATAAAAGCCGACGAAGAAAAATTTAAAAATAAAAAATAAAAAAATCTTTTTCGAGCTAACCTCAACAGGGCACCCAAGACCTTCTTCAAGGCCTTGTTTTATAATACGCCCCTTGGCGAGGCAATTAAGAGGATGTTGACCAGCAAATCAAGCCCAGAAGGACTCAAGCCACAGGAGTGTGAACGGAGTTCAGGGAGGTCTAAGCCACCCATTTCCTACATTCCCACTGCCATGGACACCCGAAGGTAATCAACAAAATCAAGGTCTCCAACAAAATGACCTTGTCTGTCACCGTCTTCGACGAGGGAAGTCCTGAACAGTTCCTCAACCATGTCCAGACCTCGATGGAAATAATTTCCCAGAGAGGCTTAGACACGGACTACGAGGAAGCCTGTAAGGCAGATGCAAAGGCTGAGGCAAAACTGACTGCGCCACTGCGGCCAAAGCCAAGTTCAAAGGGACGGATGAAAATTCCCCGTCCTCCAGTCGTGGAACAAAGCAACTGCTGCTAAAATCCACACCAGTGAGGCCCTAGTGTCCGCTGGCCAAGCGATCTTCCTGCAGTACTCCACTCAATTGTCGGAGACTGCCCGTCATCCTTGGACCACCATCGTTGGGGAGCAAATCAATTGCGAACCCTGGACCGATGTGTATGGGACAGAGCATCCCACAAAACGCCCGGCATCTTGGACCTCCTTTCAGGAATGTGTCCAGTTGCACCTGCAGACCGTCTTCAGGACGGATGCAGCGGAGCAAGAACGTTTCTACATCAGCAATGGGCTGAAGAAACCAAACAGGGTACCCACCAGGGACTTTGTGCAGAGGATCCAGCGCCTTAACGGGTATGTGGAACTCTTGCCGTGCCTGTTTTACTCTTCAAGGCTGCAAAGTCTACGAAAGTATGCGGGCCATTTGATGATGCCGACTTGGCAAGCCACATCCTCAGGATGGTTCCTAGGAACTGGCAGGACCAATATGAGCTCAGTGGAGCTTTGGTACCACAGAGTGTCAGGGAACTTCTTGAAGTCCTTGAACGCATCGAGAAGGCCTACCCCACCGAGAAGGTTGGAGAAGGACCCAAGACCGTAGCCAAGGCTAACGACTCATCTAGGAAGAAGATGGTCTCTTTTAGTGACCGGATTCGAAGAAACGTCGCACAGAGAAGTACTGTTCTCTCTGCAAGAAACATGGGGCGCACATACCACCCACAACACTCGGATTGCCGGAAGTATGACTCAATGGGACCCCAAGTCAAGCTTCAAGGGGAGAAAACCAAATGGAAACTCTCGTGGACTAGAGAGACCTGCTCGAGGAGGAAGTAGCTATGCGCAGCTATCCGCTAAAATCGACAAACTTACCAAGTCCAACAAGAAAATGAAAGCGCTATCGGAAAAAGAAGCGTAAGCATCACGAAATGAGCGACAGTGATGATTCAGACTCATCTTGAGATGATGGGTTGGGGAGTACTAAGAAATTGTGTAGTAAAATCGATTGTAATGAAATGATTAACACTTATCTTAGTCCGATTAAGACTTCCCCACGTGCCAACATAACATTTTCTGGTTCAAACAAGACATGTTCGAACCTGGCAGAAGACCTAGGAAATCTTCCAGTCAACCTTACACAGAGTGAAACAATAACCGAATTGTCGGACCCCGAACTGTCGGGTGACCTTTTCAATAGTGTGAACCCCCTTTGACAGGTAAAGAAGGGCAGGTCACTACTGTAGTAGCACAAGCACGCTATAAAGCGACTGAAAATCCAGCCCGTAAGAATATCGAACACTCTACAGGGCGTCGTACCAGTAACACAGTCATCAGGATCCTACTAGACAGTGGATCTGATGGTGATCTCCTGTTCCATGCAAAAGGAACGGAGAAACGCTTTCCCTACTTGACTAGGCAGGTGCCAAAGTCTTGGCGCACGTCGAATGGGAGTTTCCTAACCAAAGGAAGGAGCGAAGTCAACTTAAAGTTCTTTGAGTATTCGAACAGTAAGGAGTACACAGTGACTCCTGACGTAGTAGAGTATGATAAGAAAAAGATGGCTAAGCCAGCGTTCGACCTCATTCTTGGATGTCAAACCATGAAAGAGCTCGGAATTGTTCTAGATTTTCGAACAAAAGAAATAACCATTGATCACATCATTTTGCCAATGAGAGACATCAATAGTCTGACCTCATCAAACTTGGATAAAGCCTGGGCTGTTAACAACAGCATGGCAAATGAACCGCAAAGTACGCAGGAAGCGACACAGCGGGTAGTTAAAATCCTAGATGCAAATTATAAAAGGCAGACCTCCAATCAATTGTTAGCACCAATTGTACTCACCTAAGTCTCCAAGACCAAAACTCGTTGCTGGAGTTACTCACAGAATTTGAGGAACTTTTGACGGAACACTAGGTGATTGGAACACAGAGCCTGTGTCCTTCGAACTTAAGGAGGGCGCAAAGCCATATCATGGCAAGGCATACCCAGTACCAAAATCTCGCAAAGAAACAACTATCAAAGAACTGAATAGATTATGCGAACTGGGAGTGGTAGAGTTTCAGCCCGAATCGGAATGGGCGTCACCATCATTTATCACTGGAAAACAAGACGGAACTGTACGCTTTCTCACTGATTTTAGAGAAGTAAATAAACGACTAGTCCGAAAGCCGTTTCCATTACCCAAAATCAGTACAGTCCTGCAAGAGCTAGAAGGATTTACCTATGCTACAACCCTAGATTTAAACATGGGTTATTATACCATTAGACTGGATCCCGATTCATCCAAAATATGTACCCTCATTTTCCCATGGGGCAAGTATTCCTACCTCCGTTTGCCAATGGGCATCGCAGGTTCACCAGACATCTTTCAAGCAAAAATGTCAACACTAATGGGAGCCTTAGAGTTCGTACGAGCTTACCTTGATGATTTGTTATGCATCACAAAGGCAAACCTGGAAGACCACCTTGACAAATTGAAAATGGTGCTTACCAGGCTACGCGAGGCGGGCTTGCGAATCAACGCCCGAAAGTCGTCATTCTGCACCTTTGAAACAGAATATCTAGGTTATACCCTCACACGAACAGGGATTAAACCACAGCAGAAAAAGGTACAAGCGATTCTCGCGATTTCATCGCCGAAAAATGTCAAAGACCTCCGTAAGTTCCTGGGCATGGTCCAGTACTATAGAGATCTTTGGGCAAGACGCAGCGAAGTGCTTGCCCCACTCACCTCACTGGTAGGAGAGTGCGGTCACACCAAGGTCACCAGAGCCAACAAGACGAAGAAACGTCCATGGTACTGGGACACGGTGCATCAAAAGCATTCGATGACGTTAAGACTTCAATTGCCAAGGATGTAGTCTTAGCCTATCCCGATTATTCAATGGAATTTGAGATATATACTGATGCCTCGTCTAAACAACTAGGATCAGTTATCACCCAGGGTAATAGGCCCCTTGCGTTCTTCAGCAGGAAGCTGTCGACAACGCAACAGAAGTACAGCGTGACCGAACTAGAACTACTGGCCATAGTGGAAACACTCAAGGAGTTCAAAGGCATGTTGTGGGGACAAAGATTAAAAGTCTACACAGACCATAAAAATCTAATCCAAGACGCCCTCGGATTAACCTCTGACCGTGTCTACCGATGGAGATTGCTCCTCGAGGAATTTGGCCCCGAAATTGTTTACATTAAAGGCATACATAACACTGTTGCCGACGCCATCTCTCGCTTAGACATCGGACCAATGCCGAGTGAGCACGAGAACTGGATGACGTTCACCAAATGCTGGTGTCATTACACCATGCAAGAAGAGAGTGCGATAGACACCTCTGCATACCAAGAGGAAATGAATCTGGTATTTGCAAACCGCAGCGAAGAAGATGTAATCTACCCGTTAACAGTACGAGAGATTGCAGAAGCACAAAAGCTTGATGCCAGCTTGAAGACGTTGAAAGACCAGTACTCGACACAATTGGTCGAAAGTACACATCTCCTATGTAAGGAAGGAAAAATGGTCATTCCAAAAGATCTTCAACACCGTGCAGTTAGTTGGTACCACCACTATCTACAGCACCCTGGACACACTAGACTCGAAGAAACCCTTCGTGCTGCGATGTACTGGAAAGGTATGCGAAATACCGTCCGTAAATATGTCAAAAACTGTCATGCATGCCAAGTCAACAAGAGGCATAAGCATAAGTACGGGAAACTCCCTACTAAATTCGCCATCACAAACCCTTGGGATGTACTATGTGTGGACCTTATTGGCCCGTATACAATCAAAGGTAAAGATGGGACAGTAATTGATTTCATGTGTCTGACTATGATTGACCCAGCTTCTAGCTGGTTTGAAATAGTTGAACTACCGGTAATCACTGAGGCGATTATTCCCCTGGATACAAAAGGGCGGAAGGGTAAAAAGACCCATGAGGAACCTAAGTTAGCATACTTTGATAAGTCATCAGCAATGATCAGCAACTTAGTGAACAAGACCTGGTTTAGTAGGTATCCACGTTGTCAATACATAATTTATGACAATGGAAGCGAATTCAAACTTCACTTCAAAGCCCTATGTGACTCATATGGGATCACGAGTAAGCCTACCAGTGTCAAGAATCCACAAGCGAATGCAATTCTAGAACGAGTGCATCAGGTGATATCATCTATGCTCGAACAGCTGAAATAGACATGGCCCCTTCAGTAGAGACAAGCAATATAGACAAGTTCGTGACGAACGTCGCTTGGGCCATTCGCTCAACATACCACACAGTACTAAAAGCCTCCCCAGGTGCAGCCATCTTTGGACGGGACATGTTGTTCGACATCCCCTTCCTGGCCGACTGGAATAAAATTGGAGAATATAGGCAACACCAAACAGACCAAAACACAGAACGAGAAAATAGCTCACGTCGTGATTGGGACTACAAAGTTGGTGATCAAGTACTTCTTAGAAAAGATGGTATACTCCGCAAAGGTGAAAGTAGATATGAAAGTGATCCTTGGACTATCACATCAGTTCATACGAATGGCACCATCAGGATTCAACGCGGAACCAAATCAGAAAGACTGAATATACGAAGAGTTACACCTTTTTTAACAACCAAACTTAAAACCGTATTAAATGTCAGTTTCAAAACGACAAAACGGACTCTCCCTCTTCAAACAACACTTACTCGTTACACATGTTTAACAAACTCTTTAGTTCATTATTGTTACTCTCATGAGAACCCATTTTTTCACCTAAAAACACTTAGGTTTTTTGGTTCCTTTTTTACCTGATACTCCATTCGTGGGGGCGAGTGACATAGGCCAAGAATCAGCCATTTTTGTACCCCTGGGTACAAAACCTAAATAAGAGCATGAATCAGCCTTTTTTGTACCCCTGGGTACAAAACCTAAATAGGAGCATTCTCAGGACCCCAAGTAGGAGAGTCCACCTCCCGACGGCATGGACTCCCCAACATGGAAGTTCAGAACCCCAAATAAGAGAACACACTTTTGGAAGATCTGAACATCTTTCAGAAGGGTATAGACATACCATATTGTGTAGAAGTCTACACAATGTTCGTTTGCATCGTTTGGACTGGAGTGCAGTTCCACTGCCTTTCCATCCTCACAATAGCACAAAATATAGCTCATAAAATGAATTCTTTGACACCTGTCGAAACTACCTATAATTTTCGCGTGATATTTTTTATGACGATTTTCGGCTCAGGTCAAGGATATGCCCAAGACTTTCCATAAACTGTTGAAAGCTTACTATAAATACTCAATTCAAGTAAGAAGATGTGAAAGGTAGATTACATAAAATCACCTGTTGTAATCAAGAAAGAGTCAATGTAACTTCTAGATTACTCCAAAAGCAAAGCTGAGGGTGTTGTCTTGAACTGATATTGACTCCCACTCTTGTACATTGTAGGTAATTGTGTAAATTATACTCGAAAGGATTTTGTAAGATGTTCTAGATTACAGAATTACGCAACTCTCTGTAGACTTAGAGAGGAATAGTAATGATGACAAGATACAATATTTTCTCTTCAACATGAAAATCTGGAAGGGAGAGATGTTCCATGAAAATTTTCATGCAGCGTTTCTTTCACTATAAGGGCTGATTTGTGGCCGTATGAATTCAAAACGGCTCAATTTTGAGTTCTCATTGAACAAAAGTGGGTCATCCATTTTGCTCATAATTTTTAAAGTTGCCAATCACAACTTGAAAGTTTGCATGGAAACCCATATTTTTACATTTTTTGTCACTATCACATGCTGCAAACATGTGTTAGATGATGTGAGATGCATGTGTTATTTTTTCTTGCCGGCATTCTCTTTTTGCATCAAGAGTTAAGCTACTCACATACTGTTATTTTTCTGCTGCCCTGTCTTGTTCTTGTCACTGCCATCAGTGATTGCCCCTTTTTCATGTCTTTATCTTGTTTTCTGATCTGAACGCTGGGATTGTGTTTCCCTATGTGCTGTTTTGTTTTACACAACAAATTATCTTAATTATAACATAAAAGCAATAAAACAGCTACACTAATGAGTAGGACTAGTAAGAGTAGAATTGTATGTAGAGATTAAAAATACGTACAGCTTTTTTGTTGTCTAGAACAAAGGGGTCTTACAACTTTCTGATCCAGTATCCAAAGTTCAAAGTTGAGTTTCCTACAGATAGTTCAAAACCACCACCAAAGCATCCCAATTCAATTTGGAAGAGTAGCCTCGCTAACATTTTTGAAGTGGACACAGATGGCAATGGGACATCTGCAACATTTGTGAGGGTGCCACAAAGGAAAGAACGACCTGCTGGTAGGAGCAATCCATGCATGTATATGACATTGTGGACAAAGTGTCAGAGAAGGCTGTACCGAGGCAACAGAATTCTTGTTTGTCCGTTCAAGAATGTGGCTGAAGATTGACAGTGCCATCAAAATGACTAGCAACCACATCAATGCAAATGTTGAAAACTAGATCATGACAAACACCCCATCTCTCATCAAGAAGTCATATTTGAAAATCTATATCGTACCAACTCTTCAGAGGTAGAAACATGTTTGGTTGAATCAATGAATTGCAAGAAGACAGCTGAATAAGACATGAGAGAATTGGAACTCAAGGAACAGTCACTGACATTAAGAGAGTCAATGCTCAATACAGCAAACAATAAAAAAGAGACCTCTGCTTCCAAACCGTATGATCAAAATGAGGTAGAGTGATTAAAATTCCTTGTTGTTGCTGACTCAACAACTGAACTTGATCATACTCAGACAAGTATATGGATATGGTTGCAAGGAAGTGGATTGGAAGGCAAGCCACATTAATTTCATAATGCTGAGAAGTTGAAGAGTTTGTGTGTGTTCATGATCGTGACAGTTTGCACTTTATGAATAAAGACAAATTTAGACACTTCATTTTGAGGAAGACCAAAGCCAATGAGATGCATGAATAAGACTTGCTTGATTTGACGGGAAGTTCTGTGGTAGAGCACATGGTTGAAGATGAAGATCAAGGACCTACTAAGGGGTGGGGTCCAAATGGATGGTGCCGCCATCCTCTCCCTTCAGACATTGTAAAAGATGCTGACAGGAAAACTGTTTATCTCGGACCTTTTGTTCCAATTTAATCTCAAATTCAAATGTTTATATTAATGTTGCAACTGAAAGGAGAAGTGTTTATGTCTGGTATAAGGTGTTAGTTTAATCAAGTGTTTATGTCTGATATAACATTCTAATTTAATCTTAAATATGAACGTTGCAGACCACAAACATTATTTGACATTTGTAAATTGTTAGATGACACATAATACTAAACTGTAAGGGAATTATAATCATCCATCTACAAGTGTTCATTCTTGAAGCTTGATTCCCATACTTAACTTTGTTGAGGTGTCTCTTTATCCCATCTTTCTTTTTTGGAACCTGCATAATCATACAATTCCTCTCATCTTCTATCTACCATCTTGAAAGGACCATACCCACTAGGTTTATTGTCATCCACATCATCTGTGATGTACTCTCCATAATCATTCTAATCAGCGGTATTGTCTATTGGGCCATCTTCTACCTTGTTGATCTTGACATGTTTCTCTACCGTCATGTTGTGCAATACGATAGTGGCCAGCAAAAGGTAATAAATATCATCCTTGTGGTGAAAAGTAATTGGATGAGTGAATACAAAAAATAATCTCCAGGACTCCATAGCCTCTCACATCCTTTTCACAGCTGTCTTGATCTATCTTGAATTACCATCTAGTTTTGTTCCAAGGTCGGTTTCTGTCCCAAGAAATCTTGAAAACAAAGGGGATATTCTATCCACAAGATAAAATAACCTTGTGAAAACTTCACCATAAAAAACTAATGATCAATCAGATCATGTTGCCCATTAAGCATGGATTCCAACAGTGACAACCCTTCCCAAACATGCATAAGTTGTTCAAAGTGCCTAGAAATCCAAAGAGGTATGCCAAAACCATAAATTGTTATCAACAACTGCCTCTAGAGCAATTGCCAGGTTGCAAATTACTTTCTTTATTACTCTCACCAAAACCCTCAAAATATTACTGTTAAAGTAATCAGGGTAATTCTCCAGTAATTACTGGCAATTCTCCAGAAATTACTGTATATTCCCCAGTAATTTATCAGTAGGAGTCTTATTGATTTCCCCAAGCCCAGCCCTACATAGTTTTAGTTAGACAGTAATCTTGCTGTGACAAGAGCAACCTTCCCTCTGAAAAATGGCAATGTTACTCAGTATTCCTAAAAACTGGGGAATTACTCTGTAGTTTGCAACCTAGAGCAATTGGTGTCCAATTTTCCCTCATTGAAACTTTTTTATGCAGTGGGACAGTTCTTCCAACAAACGTTTGTCACATCTACTGTATTTCTTAAATAATAAGGACACCGTATTATAAGGTCAACACTCTGACCGCTAGAAAAAAATTTACTTTCACACACTTAACTCATACTTAAGAGCCAATAATCATAACAAATTGATACACTAATTCATCTACATCATGCTACTATACTATGTATTGCTCTGTGTAAGTCCTTCCCATTCACAAATTATGTCATTTTACATCAAAACTGACCACAAACAAAATGCACTAACACTGACATGAAAAAACTGATTCCTCTACAGTTCAATTCCCGGCTATTTTGTAAATAGGAGTGGATACCAATACCTTTTTACATGTAACAGGAGACATGTATATCTGTTTACATGTTGTTGCCTCATAATCAAGAATTACGGTAGTGATTCATTCCAGGCATCTTGTAAACCCTGTTGTGCATGTCAGTGACATTGCAGGCATCAGCATTTGATGGCTTTCTCAGGTAGATTTCAGCAAGGGCCCAGCAGTTCACCAATCCCCTTGCCAAGTGATAAACAAAGAGATTAGCAGTAGTTTCTTTAAATTGACGGTGTCCAATGAAAATACTACCAGATACACCATAACAGATCAACTTGAAGGCACAAAGGCATTTGACATAAGGGTTGATTGTTTCCATTCCTTTCCTGCACACTGGCTCGATCCAAAAATTATCTTGACAAGCCAAATGACTAATGGGGTCTATCATGTGATGCTTGATTTCAAATGTGTGCAAGAACAATTTCCTTGGCTGACTTCTAGTCATATTTAATGCTTGCCCTTTTGTCTGATTTGAATCAGTAGAGCTCTAATGTTTTTAATGATTGCCCATTATTAGGGGCGTACATCATAGTCCTTGATTGTATTCGTCACCATCTTGCAAACCACATCGTTGGGGAGGAGGCATCCTCTGAAAATAGCTGAATCGCAACTGCAACCACAATCAGAGTCTATAGATGAGCCATCATCCCCAAGCCTAGGGAATTTGCATAGTGAGAATAGGCCTGTTCCAACAAGGATGATGAAGGCGGCAGTGACAAAGACGTTTGACTGTGACAGTCATGTGAGGGATGGGAAGGGACAACGTTATACACCACTAGTTCTTTTACTAGCACCCATTCACAGGCATTGCTGAAGTGGACAGAAATATGAATGCATTTAACCAACTTGTTGGCATGAAAATGTCCTGGGGAAACATCTCTTGAATTTAGAAAAACATCAGGGGTACAAAAATCATCCCCCATAAGTATAACCCAGTCATTGAAGGATGGTGTTATCTCATGAATTTCTTGATAGCCTTGAGCAAATTGATATTTAAGATTCCTAGAGCAGCACAGTCTGTAAGTCAGCTGTGGTGCACCCACATTCTGACACTGATGGTCAAGATCTTTCTGACGCACCTCTTGCTTATGACCAATAACATTTCGTAGCATGCTGCATTGTTGTATCAGAAAGACAGCCATAGGTTTGCATGATTTTCACTGCTTGCTGCCTCATTGTTTACTTGTTACATTCGAAATTATTGCTTATTATAGTGACAGCAATCATCAGCATTGGTTTCTTGAAGCCATTCCCACTCACCTTAGGAGTGTCACAAACAATGCTACACTTCAGGGCTAAGTTTGTACTTGCAAAGGATCAGTAGTTTGAGAGGTATTGCATACAATAATTCAATTGCATGCAAGTAGTACTTTGACATCTAACACTATTGTAGTGTTCTTCTGGTGTATCTCTTATCGCCTCAGAATGTCAATGATGACCAAACGCACGAGTAGTTTTCCACCAGGAGCTCCGCGTGACAGGCCAGCGACCCTGCTGGAAAAATAGGAGCAAAAGTATGATTGTTCCTTCTTCAGCAAAGAGTAGTTTCACTGGTATTCCTTATATTGCAACTTTAATTAAGGGAACTAAGTTCATGGGTTAGAAGATGAAGACGGATTATGTTGTTTCTTGTGAAGTCATCTGCAGGGAATTAAGATAGAGGAGAGTACGTCAAATCGAATCGCTTCTTTTGAGTTGAGATTGATGTTCTATTTCATGAGTATTTCTGACATCTAGAGTTTATGTTCTAGGTCTAATGAGTCATAGAAAACTATTACATCCATGGAAAATTATTGCTGGCGTGCCACTACTCATATATGGCAACGTGAGACAGGGATGGATTTGGAGGCCAATCATAAAAACGTCGAGATATCAATGGCGAGTTGGGTATGACAGCACGATACAACACACTAGACGATTTCTTCTTTTCTGTCCTCAAGTCAATGCCTCCGGTAGTAAGCAGATGGTTGTGAAACTTGAAACTGTTAGAAATCTCGCTCGTTTGATCAATACGACCAGGGCCTGTGGTTGATTTGAAGAAGTTTCTATTTTTCTTGTCTTTCTTTTTAGAAATGTTTTGAGGAGTAGAACGGTCTTCTCTCTTTTTCGTGGAGCGTTCCAGCATGATGCGAACAAAAATGTTCTTGCATGAGGCAGGCAAACCAATAATTTCGTCAGAGTAAACACCACAAGACAGTAAATGAACAATTTTCTATTGCTTACTTGAGGCCCAACACATCCAAGACCTGCCAAGAAGAAGAACCAACGCCAGGGGAACACAATCAATATACAAGTAAGAACTAAGGATCCCGCTTGAAACAAAAATGTGAGATATGGGTCCCTCCAAGTGAAAAGATTAAAGCCAGATCGAAAAAGTGACAGTCCTACTTTTAAAATCTCGAGAACTGGAGCCAGGAATTCTAATGCAAACACAAAAAAGACTTAGGATACTCGAATGAGCGATGGCGAAAGTTATATTTTGCCGTTATTCTCACCTGCCATTTTGGCTACCACTGGATTTTTGTGCTTATTTACGCCTATGGCTGCATTGAGTGCAAGATCTTCCCCGGGTTGACCGTTTCCATCGGTTACGAATATTCGATCATCAAATAAACGTAATGTCATTTTATGTAGCAGGTCCTACAAGCAAAGAAAGAAGAAGAGAAGTGTAAGCAATTAACGAGTTTGAACAGATAAAAAAGAAGAAGCATCTGGAGTTTGCGGTGGACCTTGTTGTGTATTAGCTCTTGTTTGAGAGTTTTTCTTGCTTTTACTCGAATGGTAGCATCTTGCTCGGGAAGTGGGTCATGTGACCTCTTCCAAACTTTTGGATTATCGGGTGTGGTATCTTCATGGGTATTACTTTCAGAAACAGAAGACTCTTCGTTGGTTGTTTCGGTGTCCTTTCCTCCAAGACATCGCTCTGGCTGTTCATTTCTTTCATCATCGGGCGTAGATGGAATTTCATCACGTCTTGAGATGGAGCTACTAACCATGAGTTCAAATTCATTTAACTCATCATCTTCGTCTTCATCGTAGTCTCTTCGAAGTGAAACCTTCACGCCTTTCTTCTTTCCGATTCGTAGCATACCTAGGGAAGAAGAGAAGAATGAGCAACGTATTCACAGAGTGGAGACTTAATCAGATTTTCCTCACTTGACACTCCCGAAGAATTTACACCGTCCGTATCATTATTGTCGTCGTCATCAACTGTAGCGTTGGCATCGCAACAAGCTTCGGCTAGAGTTTTCTTTGGATAACGACCTTTCTCTGAGAACGGAAACTCCAAGTGATCGTCATCCAATCTTGCGGTAGAGTGCCGCTGCATGTATTCAAGTGGTTTTTTAAGTCTAGCCTCAGGTTCCAAAGCAATTCCTTCGTTCACTTTCATGCTTTTGTTCGCTGCATTCTGACTCACAACATGTATAGGCCTCATGTAGTTCGTTCCGGGACCCCCAAAGAGAAAGCTTTTTAACAGTTCCGACACAGTAAGTGGAGTGAATCCGCAGTTGTATTGCTCGCTCTTTCCAAAGAAGATATAGTTGTTGTAAAGTACGACATTCATCCAAATAAGAAGATACACAGGCACATAGGCAAGAGAATTGGTGTAGACACAGTGCATCCAGGCGGAAAATATGCATCCACTGGTAAAGGGATGTACCCATAGAATGATATCCTTCGTCTGTTCCTTTATCCCGTTCTAAAGAGTGGGGCGGTTGCAGAAGAAAGGTTATATGACTCATAGATGTTACAAAATCAGTAGAAGTGTTGTACGTTACCTGAAGACATAGCTTGTACAACTTCATTTCTCTTTGAAGACCTTTCTGGACCATTTGTTTGTATCTTCCTGGCACATCTTTACCCTGGACGGTCATCACAACATTACGAAACGCCTTGAGGTCTGCGCAATTCAAAACTAGGGCATTTCCAAGTGGATCAACCTTCTTAGGAAGTTTAAGATAAGATAGTAAAGCTTTACGTTCATTTTCCCATTCTAAACGAATACGAAGGCGTATGACACCACGTGGGTCCTTGATGTAGGTGTTCTGATAAAGCCTGAGTGGCAGAAAAACGTCATAAGACGAGTTGGGTCTTAGATTCGAAATATCGACTACGACTCGACCAGCAAAGTCATCTTGTTCCCTTGCGCCATCATCGTCGAACACTCCGACGTATAATTTCTGGTAGGCGTAAAATATTGGAAAGATGCAAGCGCGCCGACTTTTAGATGGCCAGCAAGGATGAATGGCACCGTCAAGTACATCAGTTGCAAATGCAAATGGTCCACAAACAACATAACAACATGCATCAGTAAGGGAAAACCGATCCAGCTTTGGAAGTCCGTGGCATGATAACACTTCCACATGCAGGCTTCCTATCATAGGCTCTTCACGATATCCAACTGATTCTTTTCGAAAATCTTCCCAGTGCTCGCTTGGTTGCTTCATTTCATAGTCAAGATCTTTGAGGGTCATCCGCCTGTTCTTGTAGGCGTAGAATGGCCTGATCTTCACCAACTTTGTACTATCATAATTTGCAACATCCATCTCATCGCCGGAAAAGGATCTAATCGAATATGTGTCATCAAATGGATCAAAATTGGTCGTTGAGACACTCTTGTTGTTGTCTACAATTCGAGCCCATTCTGCATAACGTAGGGCGGTCACATTTTTCTTTGGCCCCGGTAGCTTGAAGATTTTGCTGAATAAATGGAAAAGTTATACATAGATGAATCAAAATAATCATGAGCTCATATAATTAGAAACATTATTTTCAGTAAGCAATGGGGTTGCTAACTTACCGAGTCGCCGCAAGAGTGCTGCCAACAATAAAGATGGCGCTCGCATCAGCAAGCCGGTTCATCTCTGAAGCCGCTTGTAACCAAATGAACTTTTCATTCCCATCCAAAAGGACTCTTAAGCTATATATGATCTCTTGCTTCAACGGTTTATCGCTTGCAAAAGATTTTTGAAACACACTGCGCTTGTATCCGGATCTTAAATAGGTCGATGCCTCCTTTTCGTCCTCTGTATCCTCAACCGTCGTTAAATAGTCAGAGCCTTCTTTCGAGTTTTCTTGGTTACAGTTCAGGTTGCGATACGAAACACAGTTCTTGCCTACCTGTGACATGGATACCACCTCTGCATCTGAGTCTTTGGTCTTGTAGTCAGACGGAAGGACTAAATAAAACATGGTTTCGTCATTTTGCACGTCCCTAGACCAATTGTGGCGATTCACAATACCGAATAATAAAAATGTTGAGGAGTCTTAAAAATACAGATATGATAAACGAAAAACTATGCTTCCTCAGATACCTTATCTTCCACTCAACAGAAAAAGGAACGGTTAATATTGGCTCCCACGACCCTCCCACGAACTGTCTTTTAACAGTAGACAAATGGGTCAAATTCTCAAAGGAAAGTTGAGATGTCTCCCTTCCCTCGCTGACTGTAGGTTCTGCTGATCTTGACCTAGATAGGCTCCCCCTCAAGCTTGAGACGAGTTTTGAACTGACTGACCGTTTTCCACTCCGCGATGGCAATGAATTCCCTGTTGGAGGGGGGGTCTTGTACAAAGATATAGAACCGTCGACTAAGTCCATCACTAGGTATCGGGGTTGTTCAATACCCGCAAGTCGTTTCTGGATCACTAAACCTTCCAGTCTCTGCACCTTCCTCATCTTTGACCTATGAATCGGATGGGGTAAAGAAGATCAAAGATCAAAGATGAGATGCGGGAATTACTCGTTGGGCGCCGTTGAACAGACTCATTAGATGGAAAATCACACTTGTATTGAGCAAAAGAACTTACATCCCACGACTATCGGCACCCATCATTGTGATATCATCACTTTGATCACTAGAATGAGCCGGCAGACGCTCGAGAAATTATGGGGCGATGCTCTTTGTTCTCGAGCAATTCCTTTACGTCCCATGTCCCATACTTCTCGCAGCTTCTCGCTATGTATTGTAAGAGACTGTATGGTTCGGTATGGTATTGTACCATAGTCGCTCATCATCTGTCCTCATTATGTCCAACAATCCTACGAGGGTTTTGTACCAGTATTGCACGGTACAATACCATACTACAATTACTAGCAGCCGCTGCAAGATTTTTTAGTAGTAGCTCATGTACCTGTATATTGTGTTAATTTCCCGTGATATTATAGTAACTGCAAAGTTTTTTTTGCGGAGTAGTGGTAAACATAATATTTTATTGTATGTATGCAGTATTAAGTTGTGGTCATTCATTGTGACATATAAAAATTGATTACTAGAGACATGTTTATGCTCGAAAAGAGTTCTTTTTTGTTCTCATTATGGCTATGCAATGTTTGATTCTGTGCCGTGAGTGGTCATTCATTGTGACATATAAAAATTGATTACTAGAGACATGGTTATGCTCGAAAAGAGTTCTTTTTTTCTCATTATGGCTATGCAATTTTTGATTCTGTGCCGTGAACTTATTGGGGCAACTAGTCATTTTCGATCATGTCAAATGGAATGACCGAACACGATTAAGACTACAGAGTGTTCTTTTTATTTCTTTTATAAGTAATCCAGTTATCATGTTTCGCGATTTGTGAAAGCGTGAAACAATGTGGGCAATATTAACAATTCGTTGTTCAAAAATGATGTGTCGGGAACTTATCGGGGAATATTTCATCTATCGCTCATTTAAAAGGACAACTTGTTGACATGGCAATAATTTATTAAGCTGTGTTGAACTCACTAGTGATTGAGACATAAGTTAATTCGGTGAAGTTCATAATTTTTTGATCACACATGTACAAAGATTGCTGAACAATACCACGCAAGTTCTTATAAGGTTTCATGGTGTTTTCTTTTTCAAAGACAACACAAGAACCATAAACATTACTATTTCATTTGTGCGCGTGAGTTACGACGGTGCTTTTGGTGTTGGTTTGCAAGGTGGTGCTTTTTGTTTGTTTGTCAGTTATGCATTTGTTCTATGGCAAGTTCACAATGTCATGGCTCCATTGATGCTGTGATGAATCAGAGCTGTGTAGTTTTGATGTGTGCCGGGCTTGTAGACCATTGTCGACGCATCTTCATGATTGTGTTCTGTGGATTGTTGGGATGTTGTGCTGTTGTGTTGACGTCGTGGTGTCCACCTTTTGGCACACTGCTTGTGCCGTCAATCTCAGGATTGATATCTAGTAAGAGCGTGGTGGAGAGTGTGCTAGGCATTACAGCAGCTCGTCGTCTCGTCTGCGATGCATCGCGATGCATCGTTGGCGATGCATCGTTAGGCGATGTATCGTGGGATGCATCGTCGGCGATGCATCTTTGTGTTTGCATTTGTTGTCGTAATGTCGTGATGGCTTCTTTTCCTCTTTGTGTTGACATTTTAAACGCGGCGTTGTTAGCCCCGCAATTTGTTTTTTGGTTCTTTCTTTTTATCTCATTCATTCATCCTTCATTTTCAGTGCAACATATATGAACTCTTCGTGTAGATATTGCTGAAACCAGATTAAAAAAGAAATTCAGGTGCGTTTGCATTCTGGCATTGCTCAGTCGTCTTTTTGTCTGCTGTTCCCTCATTGTGTCTCTGTTGTCTTTGCTAAGGTTGTTTTTGCTTTTGAACTAGTGTTATCGTGGCACTGTTGTGAGTAAGAGTTTTTGTAAGGAATTGTTTGTGTACCGTCTTGTATGAAATTCTTCTGTTAACATTTGACTCATTATACATTCTGTTTGTTTGTAAGGGAATCCGATTCAAATCAGTTTAGGTAAGTGCACTTATCTGTTTACAAAGTTGGGGCACCAACTGTTTATGGCATTTTGATTCTCTGTGGTGAATAATCTTATTAAGTCAATATCACAATTTCTTCTCATCTATGATTGTATTTTTGCTTTGGAAAAGTGCGGTTTTTGAGACGGAGAAGTCAACAATAGCTAGAATCACAGCTTCTTCTCATCTATGATGGAATTTTTTGATGTGGGAAAAGTGGGGTGTTTTGAGACGGAGAAGTCAAGAATTCCTAGAATCACAGTTTCTTTTCCCATCTGACGTTTTTTTTTAATTGGGAAAAGTTTGGTGTTTTGAGAAGGAGAAGTCAACAGTTGCTCAATATCATGATTTCTTCTCGTCCATGATGGCATTTTTTGGCGTGGGAAATGTTTTGTGTTTTGAGATGGAGAAGCCAACAATTGCTCAAATCACAGTTTCTTGTCTTCTATGATGGCTATTTTTGATTTGGGAAAAGTTTTGTGTTTTGAGATGGAGAAGTCAGCAATTGTTCAATATCACAATTTATTCTCGTCTATGATGGCTTTTTGTGACTCGGGAAAAGTTTGGAGTTTTGAGACAGAGATGTTCTTGCTTGTTATTGGTGAACCTGATTAATGGCTGTTAACATTTGCATGGTCTTTAAGCAAATTTTAGAGTTTTTGAGATGGGATCTTTTTTGTGTTTATTGACATCTTGTGTTTCATGTGCAACTTTAGGAGTGATCAGCTCGTTTTCACTATCACAATATCGAACTTTCATCATTTTGCATAAAGCTGTATCTCATTTCATGTATTCATATTGGACTCTTTTGTTACAGTCAGCAGTTGTAAGACAACAATTAAGCATCTCAGGTAAGTCAGGTGTACAGTATATTTTTAATTTCAGCTTTCTATGCTTCCCTCAGGGATGACGTGTTGTTTCATTATTCTTGGGATATTATCCTACACAGCATGAGTGATGATTCTGGAGTTCAAGAGGAGGTTCTGATTCAGGACGATAATGCAGCTGTCTTTAATGCAGCTGTTTCTTCTTCAGGCAACCATCTAAATGATGCAGCCAATGTAAGTAACATTTATATTTTTCAAGTTTGTTGAATGGCTGGCCTAACTATTTCCTTTTTGTCAAAAGGCTTCTTCTAATGAAGATGCAATCGACGATGTTACTCCTCCGTCTGATGAAGAGTTGTCTGTAAGTGTGACTGGTATTACACCGTTAACTCATTTATCATCTGACATCTATTTTCTGTCAGGCATGGAGACGTGTCATGCTTTTTATGCAGAGAGGAGGTATCTCTCAGAGGTTGGCTGAATCAGCAGCTGTTGTAACCACTGATCCGTTAATGTCTCAGAATATGTCAACCATGAGCCAAAGCTGGACTGGGGTCATTCAAACTCTTGTTGAAGCCCAAAACCGACAAAATGATCTTGTGCAGAGAGGATTTGATAAACTCATAAAGTGCCTCTCCAAAAGCTGACAACAAACCAATCTGTTGGATCTCAGGATTTGTCTGTAGGAGCTCATGAGGGAGATGATATCGTAGAGGATGACGGTGGAAATTTCCTTCCAGTTTTGTTGCATCGTACCAATGGCAACAGTTACGAAATGAAAATTCCAACTCATGACGAACTGTTTAAAGAATTGGGAGGGGCAAATAGAAAAACAGAAGACAAGAATCCACCCTTGATATTGCTAGATTTTGTTGTACTTGCTGCATGGGCTGCTCTCTTGGATGAAAAAGTATATCGTTCCACTCGTCTTAGACTGGTCATCCAAAGAGAAAGATGTAAACTATCCGAAGGCTTGGTTGGCTGAGATTTTCCGGTTGAACGAAAAAGAAACTATTCCAAAGAAGCTTGGAGTTGCTATTGTGTTTGTGGATAGGAAGCCCTGTCTTGCAGTTTACCACAAATACTATGATAGTGAAAATGAGGTGTACAAGCCAAGGTTGTCACTGGTGATGCCACAAAGCCTGAAGAAGGTTGATCTCCCATTAAAGGAAATCCAATTGGTTTTTGAGTCTGTTTTTTCAGTTGGACACGGTCCGGGAGACTATGAGCCCACAAAAATATTCAAGGTGTTCCCTGCTGATGACAATGCAGACATCGAGAATACTCTCATAGCAACAGGAGTAAAGGTCAAACATCTGACGCTAAATTTTTCAGATGAAAAGCGGGCTCGAGGCAGAAATGAATTCTCAGATGTTGTATTCTGGCTAGTGACTGTAGGGGGAATGAAGTCAAAGAAATTTTTTGCAGGCTCGTTGAAAGACCTCATGGAATGCAGCAACAATGATGATCCAGCTGAGTACAGACATTCAGTCTGTCAGGTGGTTTATGAATCCATCATTTACTTGGCCTTGAAAGGTTATGTTTCTCTTCAGGACGACCCTGATGCTTCTAAGGAAGAAGTCATAGCTGCGGTGGAAAAACAGATGGTATTGATGCAGCCTTCATGTAAGTTAATAATTTCATGTGTATTCTTGTGGTTGTATTCAATGAACTGAATTTCCACTTTTGGCATAGATACAGACCAAAAGGGAAAGAGAAAAGTGGACCACTCTAGCACTCCGACTGGTACGGTAAAGAAGTTTAAACATGGCAAGAGTTCAAGTAAGTCAGGAAAGAATAACTGAACAGAAATGAAGCCATTATTCTCACCATCCAATATATTTACAAGGTGTATTTGGTCTTTCGAAAAAGTGTTGTGAGGATCGAGGGCTTGAGGGCGACGGTGAGAGGGTTCATTTGTAATGTTCTAAGTTAAAACAGATGATTATTGACACACTGTTTTCTATTCTTCTAAGTGGCTCAATTGTGCATATTTATTGGAATGTATTATCCTAGGGAGGACAGGACACTTACTCCTTCTCTTCTTCATGATTTAAAGCGCATTCGTATTTGTCACAGAGATTACCCATCATGCATGGTTATAACTGCATTATCAGGCACCAATGAAGCTCGTTATCCTGAAGTCGAACTATGTGATCAAAATAGACACATGATATATGGCTTGGGACCACGTGGGAAGACTTTACTGAGGACCCTACCAATGTGTGACTTTTACCATGACATGGACATATATCAAGTGAGTGATTTTCAAACTTATTTGTTGCATACTGGCATGATTCTCACTTCTAAGCCTTCAGATCTGTTTTGATCCATATAAATTGTATATGAGCTCCAAATTTGAGTATGAAGAACTCAAGACTCTTATTGTTGATAATTTCACCTCCATGATTCGAACAGGGAAATTGAGGTTGGGTGAGATTTCAGATTACATTGTCATCGACGACGAAGATGCTATCCACACGAGCCACGGACAATCATTTGATGTGTGTATGAACTTAAAAATTCAGCCAGCATATATTTGCCGTGGACCCGCAATGTTGCTGTGACGATAACATGGAATCTGAGATATCTCTCAAAGCACTTTGCAATTTTTCCATTGAAACGTGAACAGATGGGTAACAATATCCTATTCAATGTATCGTGGTCTGTGTGTCTTGAGGAAGGTGTTACTGATCTTGAATTCGATCGATTATCAGTTGCCAAAGTAAAAACGAGGCATCTAAACATGGGCTATTTGATCGCTTTGATGTTCACACAAAAAATTTGCATTTGCTCCATTCAATTTATGGCCTTGACAGGATTGATTTTATCTGCCTCAAAGT
>JABMIG010000081.1:0-105000 GCA_013187285.1 Cyclotella cryptica
TAAATAAGGATCAGCCTTACTGTTCGTCCAGCAAGATACAGGATTTTGCAATTCCTTTAAGGTAATTCATGTTTTTCTCAATAGAATACCTTTGATCATTATATCATTTTTGGGGTCTATCAACATAGTTTGGACTCCATCTCGTGTAAACGAGTCGATTTTTTTGGCAATGAAGTAAGACTATTGCCAATAGTTCCAAGTAGGTCCAAATCGTTCCATCTACTGCCAAGTACCATACCATACAATAGTGCCAACAGCTCAGCCGATCATGGCACGATGGCACTAAATGGCACTAAATGGCACTAAATGTAATTTAATGGCATTAAATGGCACTAAATGGCACTAGATGGCACTAATTAAGCACGATGGAACCAGTACGATTGTGTAGGATGGAACTAGATGGAACTAGATGGCACTAGATGGCACTAGTTCGCATTAGTTGGCACTAGTGCCATTCTTGTGTGGCACTAGTTCGAACTAGTGCCACCCTAATGTGGCACTAAGTGGCACTAATTGGCACTAGTGCGAAAAGGTTTTTGAGTGTTCGACATTCGAAGCTAGAGTGGCATCAAAATTTTCGAATCGCCAAATTAAGTCCCATTACTGTGTCTTGTTGTTTCGAAATAATAATAGATTCTACATTATATAAAATTAATGTAGACGTATTATCTAGAGGGAGGTACACAAGTTATTCAAGCATGACACTACCTTTCAATTTTATCGAAATCCAGTATCTTGCAGTGTTCGTCCCATGTTCGTCCCATGTTCGTCCGGTGTTCGTCCGGTGTTCGTCCGGTGTTCGTCCGGTGTTCGTCCCGTGTTCGTCCGATGTTCGTCCCATGTTCGTCCCATGTTCGTCCCATGTTCGTCCCATGTTCGTCCCATGTTCGTCCCATGTTAGTCTGACGTTCGTCCAATGTTCGTCAGACGTTCGTCCCTCGTTCGTCCGATGTTCGTCCGAAGGTTTGGCATAGTGAAAGTTCGTCAGAATTCGTCAGTATTCGTAAGTTAAAGAATTTAATACTCGCCAAAAATGATTGAAAAAAGATCCACGTGTAAAAGATGCGGGTCTTGCAGATAGGAGCCAGATAGGACCCAAAAAGTTCGTCAGAATTCGTCAGTATTCGTAAGTTGAAGAATTTAATACTCGCCAAAAATGAGTGAAAAAGATCCACGTGTAAAAGATGCGGGTCTTGCAGGTCCAGATTTTATGTTCCTTTGCTAGGGAAAGCTAGTCGCCAGCTGCCAGGAGATTTTCGTCCAACTGATCTAGGTCCAGTACTTCTGGCGAGGGTCATGCCACCCCTCCTATATACGGTATTGGTCTGTTCGCTATTCGAGATGATCCGATTTTTACAACAAAATCGTGATTTGACAGACAAATACGAATAGACAAAAAATCGCTGGAGTACCTATTCGCTAGCTATTCGCTATCCGCTGGTCCATGAACAAAATCACAGCCTGCAGAGGAAGACTATCTGCCCTCAGTCTGCCCTCCATCTGCTCATTACAGTGGGGCCGCGAACAGTGGCCGATAGCTAAGATAATAGAGGCAACTCACCAAGAATAATAAAGAGGCAACTCACCAAGAAGCACACAATGGTACTGGCCAACAAGCTAGAATACATTGTACAGGTCGTCCAAATATTTTCTGTAAAGCTAGTACTTGAAGTGTGCGGGGGCGCAGGGGCAGTGTGGGGATTCAGTGAAGCGATTGGTCTACGACACGATGGGACGCTTTGGTTTTGGCGTCCTTGCGCGCTCGCTGTTGGGACTTTGTTTTGGGCACGATGGCTATGTCAGATTCGAGACTACGTTTCGGAGAATAAGATCGACCTTAGAACAGTGAGTATAGCGAGAATGAAAGAAGAGGAGTGCGCAAGCCTTGCATTCCAAAACAATACAACGTACAACAACAGCACATGAGAACCCCATGTTTGCGTTTTTATGATGTGGGCCATATTGCAAAATTTTGACTAACACCCGAGCCATCCGTCATCGTCCCAAGGAAGTGATATCTTATATTGTTTGTATGGTGTATTTGCAAATTCGCCTTCAATTTTAAATGACAATTACAGACCAAATATGATAGATGTGCAAACATGTCCCATGGGCAATGTCACCATTCCAAAGACAGCTGATTTGTGCGCTGCTTTGTTTCATTTTAAAGCCCGATAAAAGACCAATGGATGCCGTTCTTCCTATCTCGTTCACAATAGCATCTTTGTGACACTATCATTTTTTATGGCGTATTGTATGTCGACATGGCGAAGTGAGCCTGGTAAAAAATATTCTTACATCATTAACTGTCAACCTGATCTGAAGAGGATGTCACCTGGGCAGTTTCATCGGAAGAATCATCTTTTGTTCTGTCGTCCTGAACCTTCAACCGTTTCGTGTTGCATAACCATCTCTTCGAGCATTCAACTAAACACTCGACGTCTCGCTTGCTCCATTTGACACCAAGGAGGTGGGTTGGTTCGATGTATGCGTCCTGATCTGGTGAAGGATTTCTCGTCCCTCCTGCTGCTGCAGGCGGTTCTTTGTTTGAGGCTTGTAATGTTGTCGAACCGTAATTGAAGGTAGGAGGGTCAAATTTGAATGCCTTAGTAGAATGCGGAGCAGTAGATCTTGCGAATGCAGCCTGCTCCTTGCTGAGAAAGGTGGGGAAAGTGAGTATTCTATCGGCGAAACCGGGGCCATATAAGTGACAGAGTTTGGTGTCATCTTTCTGACCATCTTCGCAGCCATTGTCCTTGCTCACTGCGACATCTTCTTTCAAACCCGCTTCGGCACTCGCGTCTGAATCCTTGTCGTTGGGCCCATCCTTCACGTCTCCGTTCTCGAAATCTTCATCCGGAATTGCGATAGATGACGGAGCAACTTGATTTGTCTGTTTAGAAAATGGCACTATAGCATTAGCGCTTTCGCCTCCTCCTGCTGGCTGCTCCATGATGCACGGTCTTCTCAGATGAAAATTTTCTCAAATTCAAGCGATCAATCTGATTATGCCGAGTTGGATGGTGCTAAATGTGTCTGTTCTGTAGGAGAGATAATGAGGTTGTATTCGTTTCACTGAACTTGCGTAGGCTTGGGCTCTATGTCCTTCTATGTGTGTTGAGAGAGACGGTGGTCTTCCGAAAGACAATGGTAGCGTGCTGGTCGCTTCTCGACCAACAAGAGTTCTTCCGACTTGCCTCTTGTAACAAGAATGCTCCTCACGCTTCTTCAGTGTGTATTCTGTCTGTATCACAGTGTGAATAGGTGTGAATGCTGGTGTGGCTGGCAGCCCTCTGGCAGCCTCTGGATAATTGTATAAGGATTGTATTACAAGAGAGCTATCGTGTTGTTGTGGGTGTCTGTAGGTGTCTGTGGGTGTCCATTCGATTGAACAGGCCTGATAGTATTAGGCCTCAATGACTTAAATTTCAATTATTGGTCTCAATGCCTTCAATTTTCTCAATAAGCTCTCGTCAATGACTTCAATCAAGGATTTTTTCAAAAACCAGCACTGAGAATTTTCTCCTTCTCCTTCTCCTTCTCCTCCATAGCAGATTCCCTGTATATTACTAATGTAGTTGCAAGTCCATGACACTCTACAAACTTGAAGTTGGAAATCGCATCAAGGAAACTCCGCTCCGGCGATTCCGCAGATAGTGATGATCCCCTATATAAACTAATACCATCCCCTTGCACGTCGTCTAAATGCATCGATGGTGATTTTGGATTGGACATCATAGCTTTTGCCCCCCCCCGCTCGCGTCATGCCGCTTCGAGGAGAAAACTGTCCCCCCTGTAGGTCTTACTGGCGATGCCTGAGTGGTCAGGGCCAGAGATCGTGTCGGTAAGGAGCACGACGTCCAACCAAGCGACAAAGACAAAGTTGCATGACGGGGTTCAAGTAATCCCGCAAAACAAACACAGACACTGAGTAATCCTGCAAAACAAACACAGACGCTGCGTCGCTTGCAATCCTCCATGAAGATGTGTTCTCTACTCACGATGTGTTGCAGGTTGTTGTGGTCCGTCGTGGAAGATGTGTCGTGGTGAACTGCTGATAAGGTAGGACTCACTAGGATACGTAAGTATCCTCAACCTACCTTAGCACGTGTTCCACGTGGAACCGACCACATGCCAGCAGCAGCAGCCTAGCGAGAGGGACATGAGCCCTCTCCCCATGTCCAGTGAAACATAGGACACTGCGACAACAGTCCAATGAGCCTTAGGACTCACACAATACTACATTACACTTAGACCTCATAATTTACTAAGTTCGTCGTTAACACACGAAATACTAGTAATTATTCACACACTACGTGCAAGTACTATTGACAGAACTTAGTAACCTCTTCAACTCCCTCCGTAACACCATCTCGTTACCCTTTACACATTGAATAATCTTCACGTCACCATCGTGCTGACACTCAACATGGCATCTTCCATATACAAAGCTCCCGACGTCGCATCTCTTGTCGACATGATCGAAACCGAAGGCATTGACAATCTTGAAGGCCGCCCTGACTGCCACAAACTCGTCAAACTAGTCAATCAACTCGCGAATGGATGTCGCAACATAGATTGCGACTACTCGAATTATGGAATGTCTTGGTTAGTTTTCCCGCAAGCTCTCTATGCTTCACTCACGGGCGAAAACATCGTGGCGCCCATCCAACCCCCACTCGTTCCACCCTACAATGCAAATGGAACACAACAAGAAAATGCTGTCATTTCAATTCAATGGCAGAAAAACAAAGAACTGTATGACCAAATGGTCAATACCGACAAGGCACTCATCGCAATCACCAAATCCAAGCTTGATCCCAAGTTCCGTGCCCAATTATCCAACATGTTCGTTGGCACACCCGACCGCACCTTCCAAGCGTTCTATCTCCGCCTCAACACCAAATTTGGGCGACCATCACCCCACGACATCACTGCAAGCGACGAAAGAATGCGAGGTGCATGGGATGCCACCGATGATATCTCCTTTCTCATCAAGCAAATTCGCGATGGAGCTGTCTTTGCATATTTCGTTGGACAACAAAAAACGGATAAAGAACTCGTCACCCTTGGCGAAAAGGCAATCCTTGACACCGGCCTTTTTGCAACCCAGTATCAAGGCTGGAAACGCCGACCGACACAAGATCGCACCTGGACAGATTTCGAGGAATACTGGCAAAGTGAGTATGACCTATGGCATGAAACTAGCAACACCGCAGCACAACTCGGCTACGGCGGCAACGTCACGGCAGAAACTGAGCATCAAGACACCGAGCAAGCTTACTTCACAAGTCTACAACACTTCGGCAAAACCAACAGTCACAACGCTGCCACATTCAGCACCCTGTCCGCTACGAATGCACAAATGGCCAACAGCATACAAACACAGATCGCAGACCTCACCCGCAAAATGGAAGGACTCGCAAACGCAGTCAACTCAGCCCCGCCTGCCCAAAACGCACCAGCGTACCATACATACCCCCAGCAACCCAACATCCAAGCTCCTTATCAACCCATACAAGGACAGATGTACATGCAAGATCAAGCGTACGTACCATACCCTCCATCCCAAAGACCCTACGGTGGTCGAACCTATGGACGCAGCGGTGGAAATCGAGGACGCGGCAACCGCGGACGTGGACGACACACCACTCAGTACCGAAACGGACCCACCCACCCACCACAGTGGACACCCCCACCGTATCCACCGCAGGGCTTCTACCATAAACCTACTCACACGAACCCAGTTAAATATCACAAAAACTGGAACTATTGTTGGAGTTGCGGCTATGGCGTCGCGGACGATCATCACAGCGGAACCTGTCCATATCCCAAGCAAGGCCATGTATACCATGCCACGCGAGAGAACCCTTGCAATGGCTGTCAGAAGAACAAACACAAAACACAATTGTGACGGGAAGGGGCGGAAGTTAGGAACATAATGAATAACAATAAACTACCACGTTACACAGACCTTAACATACTTCCGATCCCCACCCAACACATTTGTCTCACTGCTGGAGTACCATCCACAACACCCTCCTACTCCACTGACGACTTCGCCATCGTCGACTCAGGAGCCTCCGACAACTACTTCACACCCACAGCAAATGTACAAACAAAGACAACCCTACACCATCCAATTCAGGTCACGCTGCCAGATCAATCAACCTTACGCTCCTCACACAAATGTGAGCTCGACATACCCTTACCCAAGACAGCAAAACGGGGGTACATCATCCCAGGGATGAAGAATCACTCCCTTATTTCTGTTGCAAAGATGTGCGACGCAGGCTGTAAAGTCATTTTCTCCAACAACGAGTGTCACATCCTTCACAGCGACACCATCATCATGACTGGACGAAAAAATAAGCACAACGGACTTTGGTACATCCCACTACAGCAATCACTTCAAGACACACCGTTCACGATATACAACAACACCACACTGAGCCACCACGGCAATAGCGTCTACCACACTACAACCCTCGCCAATACATTCATCAATGTTTGTTTTCACCAACAGTACATACCTTCTGCCAAGCCATCGACAATGATCAGCTTATCGGCTTCCGCCGATCACATCTACACAGGTCGAAAATACCTCCCGAATCAACAGCAACAGCAAAGGGCACTTAAGACGAGTTAAAAAGCACACCAGATCAACAACCCACACCCGACAAGCCAACATAGAAGCTATCAACCAGGATTTCCGGCCAACAATAAACTCAGGCGTGGATTTTGAACTGTTTGTCGGCCGCAGCGATAGCAGAACAAAGCGATGGAACACTATACACAGATCAGACAGGTGCCTTTCCCATCACATCATATCACAGCAACAAATATCAGTTCGTTGCATACGAATATCGCAGTAACGCAATTTTGGTCCGCGCATTGAAAGATCAGACAGACAAATCACTCACCGCCGCCTTCGCGATGTCTACGAGTACCTCACCGGCAGCGGTTTTCAACCAAAACTAAGCGTCATGGATAACCAATGCAGCAAAGCTGTCGAAAAATACATAAGATCAACAAAAGCAGACATCCAATTAGTCAACCCAGATGATCACCGAGTCAGCGCGCGAGCAGCGCAATACAAACATGGAAAGAACACTGGTTGGCGGCATGGGCACCCTCGACCCAAACTGCCCAATCCAACTCTGGTGCCAATTTATCGTACAAGGTCAGGACACACTCAATCTTCTCCGCGTCTCACGAGTCAATCCAAAACTCTCAGCATACGCGATACTAGATGGACAATTCAATTTCAACAAAACACCACTGGCCCCTGTCGGAACCAGGGCACTCATCCTTTGGACCCATCAGCACGCAAAACGTGGCAAAACCATGCACTCAACGCTTGGTACGTCCGGACCAGCAAAGAATCACTATCGCAACTACAGATTTTTCATTCCATCCACCAAAGGTTACCGAATCTCCGGATCTGCAAAGTTTTTTCCAACACACACAAAAATGCCCGCCATTGAGCCCGGGGACACCATCCGCTTGGCAGCACAAGACTTAATCAGCGCAATCAAAAACATGTCAACAGCACCACTCACACTCACAGCGCAACACACTGCAGCACTACGCCAACTTGCAGACATTTTTAACAGCAGCACAAACGCGACTGAACAAACTGTCTCAACGCACTCGCATCCAGTTACGAGGGTGCCCCGTTCGTCGCCAGCTCCGAGGGTGGAACTGCCAATAGCCACACCGTCCACATCAACAAACCCCACCAACCCCGACACACTGCGCACACAACGCCACGTACACTCCCGACGTACCAGGAACAACACTCCTATCGACGAAGCACCGCTGAACACCGGCGAACGACATGACACCACCCCAACGCCTAAACAGCAACGGCCGCCACGAAACTACATCACACAAGATGATGCAAATGCCATGCACACCACTAAACACAACCTGTTTACTCACTCCACCAACACTCCATGTAACATTACGAACAAGGCCCTCCATCATGTCGTCGGCCAACACCTGCAACACAATTGGCACTACATATTCACGCCAGACAAGTTATTCGACAACAAACCAGTCCTCACCTTTGACACACAACTCGACCATGTGTGAACGCGGCGTTGTGCACCCCATAACTAAAGAAACAATCACAAAGTACGAAAAATTGGCAAACGATCCAGCACTCCAAGATGTCTGGACACAAGCCATGTGCAAGGAATTGGGCCGACTGGCACAAGGCTGGAACGGAAACAACAGAACAGACACAATTTTTTTCATGACACACGATGAAATCAAATGTATACCACGAGACCGGACGGTAACATATGCCCGCATTGTCGTAGACTACCGTCCACAGAAAGATGACCCCAACCGTGTTCGCATAACTGTCGGAGGCAACTTGATAAACTATCCGGGAGAACACACCACCCGCACCGCTGACCTCACCACAGCAAAAATACTCTGGAATTCAACAATAAGTACACCAGGGGCCCGTTTCGCATGCGCAGACATTGAAAACATGTATTTGCAAACCCCAATGGACAGGTATGAGTACATGCGCATCAAAGCTGACCTCATCCCCAAGGCATTCATGGACAAATACAAACTCTGGGACAAAATTTGCAATGGCCACGTATACATGGAGATACGACGAGGTTGTTATGGCCTCCCACAAGCAGGTATCCTTGCAAACAAACTCCTCAAACAACGACTGGCAACAGACGGGTACTTTGAGCTTCCGCACGCCCCGGGACTTTTCAAACACATAAGCAGGCCAATACAATTCACCTTAGTCGTCGATGACTTCGGCATTAAATACATCGGCAAAGAACATTTGGATCACCTCCTCCAAACAATCAAGAAACACTAAGATGTCAAAGTTGATCTCGCCGGCAGTCTCTACTGCAGCATCTCACTAAGTTGGGATTACAACAACAAATTTTTAGACATCTCCATGCCAGGATATGTAAACAAACAACTGACAAAATACAATCATCCCCGGCCCAAAAAACCTGTCCACACACCCTGGGAACCATATCCCATCAAATACGGCAGCAAACTCCAGGAAACTCTCCCACCTGATGAATCCCCCACCTTGAACTCGAAACAAATCAGACATATCCAGCAAATTGTTGGCTCCTTCCTCTACTATTCGCGAGCCACAGACCCCACCATCGCCCACGCCCTAAGCGAATTAGCAACACAGCAAGCACATGCCACCGCGAACACACTAAAACGATGCAACCACTTCCTCGACTACATGTCCACGCACCCAGATGCACGAATTCGCTACAACGCATCAGACATGATCCTCAACGTGCACTCCGATGCCAGCTACCTCTCCGTTCAAGCAGCTAAAAGCAGAGCAGCCGGCATATTCTTCCTCGGCTCAATACCAAAAAACAATACCCCCATCAAACTCAACGGCGCCATTGCCGTCCTCTGCACAATATTAAAATTCGTCGCCGCCTCCGCTGCCGAAGCAGAACTGGGCGCCCTCTTCCTCAACGCGAAAGAGGCCAAAATCATGCGACTTACCCTCCACGAATTGGGGCATCCCCAACCTCCCACCCCCATCCATTGCGACAACTCCACGACAATCGGAATTGTCAACAACACTGTTAAACGTCAGAAATCACGCAGCATGGAAATGCGTTACTTTTGGCTTCTCGAAAATCACATCAACAGATTGTTCGATTTTCAATACCACCCGGGCCTAGAGAATCTTGCAGACTATCCTAGCAAGGCACATCCCGGTGGGCACCATTTATCACTTCGCCCACTCTATGTCCACATGCCCACCTCCCCTAGATTTCTTTCACGTGCTGCTAAACCAAGTGTGCGGCGAGGGTGTGCTGATAAGGTAGGACTCACTAGGATACGTAAGTATCCTCTACCTACCTTAGCACGTGTTCCACGTGGAACCGACCACATGCCAGCAGCAGCAGCCTAGCGAGAGGGACATGAGCCCTCTCCCCATGTCCAGTGAAACATAGGACACTACGACAACAGTCCAATGAGCCTTAGGACTCACACAATACTACATTACACTTAGACCTCATAATTTACTAAGTTCGTCGTTAACACACGAAATACTAGTAATTATTCACACACTACGTGCAAGTACTATTGACATGAACGTTGGCATTAGCCGCTTGCAATCCTCCCAGAAAATGAGTTCTCGACTATCGATGTATCGCCGGTCCTTGCCTTAACGGTGGTCTTTGTTGCCTGTAGTGAATCATGTCCCACGGTGAAGGTTGGTGTTGGTTTTTTCCGGGATAGACATCATGTTTCTGTTTTCTGTCCTGCTGTTTAATGTTTAAAATACTCCTAGGACAGTACCCGTCACATACTATCTTGTACCTTGTGATATACATGACGTACTATGATAATATCATAGGAATAAATTAATATGTTTCTGAAATATAGGTTCCAAATACCTTTAGCGCGTACTCTAAACCTTATATTTATGTTATTCGAAATTTATGGTGATTTATAGGTACTTCTCTGTCTTAATTTATTAATTGACATACAAAGAAACTGAATTCAGAATTCAAGTCATGCATGTTTCCAAAAATCCCCCACAGGTTCCCCTTCCCTTGATCAACAATGTCAACAAAAATAACTGCTAGCAGCAACATTGGACAAACTGTGCCCGTCCATGAAGAGGAACATACTGTTAGCAAGGATGTGACAGATGATGAAGGTGTGACCACATTAACCACTGTGCCGGCGACAGAGGATGAAGCCTCCCTGATTGATGAAATATGCTAGGGGGAGGATGCAACGCGGGACGCACAGGAGGGCTCGAGACTAACAATGTCAGCAGATGAGACCTGGGGGACGAAGGGCATCAGAAAGAGCAGCCGTTCAAGTGAGTTGAGGACAGATGGTTCATTGATATTGATTTTCTTTTGCCAGGATCTCCCCTTCCCTTCACCATTTGCGATGTCACAGGAAAAGAATCAAATACAACGACACTAATGCATTGTGTCTGAAAACTAATTCCAAAGCAATGGCGTGCAGTGATGCATCTTTCATGCATTCATTTTGGCAGACAAATGTAGAATCTGATATACAAACCAGAATCATGGAATTTGCTGCAACGATGATGGGGGGAGTGTATTTGCTTTCACAAACTTGAAAACAATGGGACGAAATACTCAACCAGGATCCAGACACAGCAGACCCCATATGGCACAGAATTGCAAAGAAATATTACGGGGGCGATAGACCATGAGGACAACACACAATGGAGACAACTGCTCTTCCTCGACAGGACTCCAACCCTTAAAAATTTTTCGGGAGAAATGGGGCCCTACCTTAAGTTGCTTGCATGGCTATTTAGCTCGGAGGCCGTTGATCCCTACAACTTGATGACGTGGGAAGAAGGAATTATAGAATGTAAGGTATCAGCAAAAGAGTACTGGCACAGTCTTGGGGTCACTTCTCTTCCTGTTGACATTGATATCATGGAGTGGCAAAATTCTGGATTGTGGGACATTTCTGCAGAAGAGGGGGAACCCATTAAACTCAAGCTTAGACTTTTGTTATAACCAATGTGCATGACTTGAATTTATGTTTATACAAATGAAAATAGTGTTCTTTAGGTGTCAATGAATAAACGAATATGTTTCAGAATTATATGTATTAAATACCATTAGATAATACTCTAAACCTTATTTTTCTTTTATTCCAAATTTATGGAGATTTGTGGGTACTCTCTGGAGTAACAATCCATCGGAAACCAACTTTGTTGGCTATCACAACTCATGCCTCATTGTACAGATTCTATTGCCTAAGATAAGCACTCATCTAAGGTCAGTATTCTCTTCTGAGGACAAGGAAGTGTCAACATACCTGTGTCATTGCGGACACGCCAACTTCTGCATATTGCTGTCCATAAGTTTCTTTTGATGTCATGCCGAAGCATCAAAAAATAGTCTTTGCAAGTATCCCTCAATCCTGAATGATCTCATACGGATATGTAATGAGGACTGAGCTTCGCTTCAGCATACCACATGTTTAGACACCACTCTCTTCTATTATCATGAAATATAACAGGAAACAATTTGATTCCTTTTCCAGCATCTTCCTCGAAGCAAACAAAAAGACCATCACTGACGTCGACCAAGCCACTGACAAATATCTCCTGATCTAATATCATGTTTGGTTCCAGGCAATTTCTTCCCCTGGGATAAATCCTAACATTGTTTGTTCCTTCGTAAGCCTTGCAATTGTCAAATGGGTTGCTCTGATTGAGATAATTCAATGTTTTTGTTTGTAGTAACTTCACAAGTAAAGAGAGGAGGTGAGAAGTTCAATAGCGCATTGTTGATATTTCTGCCTTCACACATTTGACAAAGGCTTCATCCTCTCCCTCCCAGATTCCGCGAAGAGGCCCATGCCTTTTTATGATGGACGGGCAGTTAAGAAGGCTGAATATATTGGATTGATCAGCATAGAATGGACAACATCCAGCTTCTTTGGAGTGTTCTGAGAAATCCTTGCAACTGGAAAGGAAAATCTGGATTAAATGATCAATCCTATTTGTTGATGTGAAACCAACATCGCAAAACATGTTTGATATTAAGCAAAACCACACAACTCGCATGCGCCTGAAGGAAGCAATAACACGATTCAATTGTGTTGGGTAAATGAGACCAGACATACCGTCTAAATCAGCAAACTGAAACAAGGATATCCAAGTGAATGCTAGGCAATGATCCGACTGCCAATTACCATGACCTATATCAATCTTTCCTTCTCACGAAAAATGCATTGGAAGACACTAGTCAATCGACACTTGTTTAAAGCCTGTTGCCGTCCTCGCATTGCCTGGGTAAGTTTTCGCCAAAAGGTTCCCTGTGCAGTTATCTTTCCACTGAGAATTATATTTTTGGTTTGATCAATCAATGTCTTTTCCACACCAAGGAAGCACATGTGCATGGGCATCGAGGGAAACATATTGAGTTCAATGTGAAGGTCTTTAAAGCCCTTGAAGATTTCAGGATATATATCTGATTCGACTATAGGATGCCCTTGTCTCATGGTCTTCATACTTTTTGGCGTATTTCGATGCACCTGGTTGTCCTTTGTTCTCCTTGTACCAAACCTGAAGATCTTTCAGAGAATTGGTTATTAATTCAAATGACAACTCCACCGTACCAACCTTAGTGATGTCACCGCCGAGAGGGATGGGATACTTATTCCCACGGTCAACGTTTGACCACCAATCATAACAAGTTTCACATGGTCTGATGGATGTATTCCTCAATTCATCCAGAAGAATTTCCATCCTATGAATCTGGCATTGTGCACAAGATGGAGTTGTGACCTTGTCATACATGGATGAATGCCCAAATTGCTTGGTGAAAGTTCCTTTTGAGAAATCATGGTGTTGAAACACCGTTCTGGGTAATCATTGCTCACTAATTCCAACAAAGCAACAGTTGGAATGATTCGTTTGTCCTTCACCCAGTAATGCATTGTCACTTCTCGCAGCTCCAACAATTCTTTCAACAGCAAGACTAATATTTTTCGATCATGAAATGTTTTGAAGCAAAGTGCGTAAGGTAGAGTTTGGTCTTTTGGCCTCCTCAATTTCACGGTTATAACTTTAAGCGAATTGAATTGGATGTTGCCTTTCACATTTTGTGCTTCAAAACTGTCCAACCAAACTTGGAGGGTAACGACACGAGTGTCTTTGGGTATGCTGGGGATGTTCGTCATCATCTCCTTGACATAGCTTTGTGCTTCTTGTAAAAAGTCACAATATCGATTGTCCTCATTTAACAATTCGCATGTTCCATTCCCACATTCGACCCAGTCTTCTTCAAATCCTGCTCTATAGAAGTAGCAATCGTATCCAAGAGCAAGAAAATTATTTAGAATCTGATTTGCTGGTATGTGTGCAAAGGAAGTTTCTTTTTCAGTACCAGCAAACAAAGTTTTGACTGAAGGAGTTGGCATAGGAAGATTTCGCATAATGGATTTCGATCCATCTAGATATTTCGATCGAACTTCTTTGTAGATTGTTACCCTAGGGGACTGTGGCATTTTCATCTGATGTACCTCCAGGTCATTCTTAATGCCCGTGAGGACACCCCAATAATACCATGCATGACGGATTTCGGAATGATGGGTGACATTGCAAAGATAAGTTGCTTCTCCAATGATTGAAAACATGCATTATTAGTTGACTGGAGGAGCTCATCACAGTCAAGTGATGTGTGTTCTAGCATGCTGCATATATTGATAGATTCACTTCTGCTTGAGTTGTAGTGTATGATTGTAGAAAGCAGGTGAAAGTACATCTCCGCATTGCTTAGACTGTCGAACCCTGACTTTCGAGTAGGGTCAATAATAGCTCGAAAAATAATCACCTTCAATCCAGTTCTATCATTGTGCTTGTTGATAAAAAAGTCTTGGCTTGCTGGGGGCCAATTGTTTGTCTGCGGTAAAAAAAACCTCTGCTTTGAATGAATTCGGCATCTCTATCATGCCGACAGCATCTTCTTCGGATTCTAAGACATCAAGATGACATCCGACCTCCCACCCTTCATTGTTGAACTAGAAACACCATGGGGGATGAATAATGCAAGAGGCAAAAGGGAGGGTAATCAAGGTATTACGAAAGATGGATTCAAAGCCCGACCGGACGGGGAGAGGATAATGCACATTGAGGCTTTCCATTACTTACCTGGCGCCCAGCCGCTGTTTCTTATCTGACCTTACCAAACTGCTTGTCAATTCAGAACCACAGCTAAGTTGCCAGGCAAACAACATTGTTTGGGGTGTTCTCTTTTCAATGGTTAGACCGTTGCCATTGCCCAATTCATGAAATCCATTTTATTTGGCGCGGGATGGAAAAAATGAATATCCAGTTTAGCTTGGGGAAATCAACTTTGCTTGGGGTGGCCCCAATTGTGTTAATGGAAGCAAAACAAGACCCTATGTTACTTTATGGTGACCTAGGTTCTTTCTTTTTTTGTTCAGACATGCATTTAATAAGCCCGAAAAACATTTATTAAAATAAAAGAGTTGTGAGTGTTTCTTCTATTACAGAAAATGCTTGTGTATATACTTTGGAATCAATAAATATACCCTTCGTTGGAGAGAGAGAGAGTTCTCAGCTTATAGTTGTAGTTATAGTTGAGGGACCTATAGTTGTGATTTCTATCCTATAAGATAACTACAGGTGCCTGTAGGTAGAGTAATAGTTGAGCTCTCAGAACTATAACCAAAACTATATTTTCGGTCGCAGTGCACATTTCAAATGTTAACAATGAGAAGTTCTGTGAGTACAAGAGGTTGTCTATGTCAGAGGTGATGGACAAAGGGCCAAGCAATAAAGAGCAAAGGAGAATCTGAAGGTAAAGCCTAACTTGTAATGTTTTCACAGACTTAAAATTAAACATACTTATGACAAGAAAAAGAATTCCACCCGTGGTGCTGTAAAGACAGAGGCAAGTATGTTCACAATCAGACTTATTAAGCACTGATGCACTTCCTCAACAACATCAGTAACATGGAAACATTCACTTTTCTATGGAGAATAACAAGACATGATTTATGAAGGTTAGACTAGCAAAGGACAAGATGAGTAGCAGAACTCATACAGCGGTGTTGAGTTACCTCCTTTGCATTTCCTAAACTGTTTAATTGCATAGTAGTCCTTTGTGATGGGAGCATGAGGAAGTGATGGGAAAATTAAATGGTAAAGGCAGTGCATTTTCTTATTAGTAAAAATGTGACTTTTAGTAATTATTTGGAGCAATGAGAACTTGTTATGATTGAACTCATACCACATTATGAATGATTCAGTAACATGAACAACATATCTTTATCTACAGATTTAGACCCCCCGGGGTCAATAGACTGCCATGGAGGATCTATAGACTGCCATGGGGGAATCTATAGACAATTTTTGGTTAGTGTTTATATACTCTCATCATGGATCTATATACTTCTCAGAACTCCATAAGGAGAGCCCAAGAGTTTGAGGGAGATTTGATTATTTAGAATGAAAGTTAAATTGCAACTTAGGGACTTTTGGTGAATAGCAACTGCAATTTGTTTCTTTTATTGGCATAGCAAACAAAAAGTCATTTTTGCTCATTGAGAACTTGTCTACTGAAAAGAAAATTATGATTGTCAAATTTAGAGGAAATAATCTGAGGTCCCAATTATTTTGTATAAATGATTATTTGAGAATCATGTGGCTTTGCTCTACTTGTAATCTGTTTTGGTCGAGATGCTGTTCTATTTGGAGATGGCATGATATGTTTTAGAACAGAGGAGTTCCCCTGATTTTTTAAAATTGATTTGAGTGTTTTATGGATATGAGGAAATGGATAGCTTTTCAAAATGCTTTAGGGAAACAAGATTCTGTTTGCCAACAAAGATAACCACACATCAAAAACAGCTGGAAGTTCGATTCCCGGATGCATTTAAAAATGTGTCGTTGCCTTAAAGGGAATTTGTAGACAATGCACCATTTGGCAAAAAGGCATCCCCATCGGATGTATTCTGGAGAGTCAGACCAGTTTTCAAAAACCATCCTTAGCACCCAAATGCAACCAGGAATTAAATTGCATAGTACTCGGATACATTCTGGTGCTGATGCGAAGGATGGTTTTTCAAATTCGATCTCTTTATACTGTATTGCATTAAAAAAACCATACATGTCAATGGATAAGTATCTTCATGAAAGTACAAGTACATACATAATGTGTGTTCAGTCTCATGAGTTTGATGCTAGGTGACTCATACTACTTTTTGTTGTGGTCTCTACATGGCCATGTTTGTGTTTCTGACAGTCATGAACAACCAGGAGTGCAGCTTATACTTTCTGCATGTTTCAACCTATTCAGAATGCATTCCTGAACTTATTTGTCCACTCTCAAATTGTACAATTATTTTTGACCACCAAATAATACATTTATTTTTGACTATATTTTTTGTAATGGAGTACAATTAGCAAATTATGCACATAACTAGGTTAGGGAGCGGTCATAATGGGTACTGAAAATGTGGTGACGTCCAAGAAATTGAACTCGCCACCTTCGGCAATCGTCACAATGGGATCATCTACAGATGTGACAACATACCCTCCATTTCCATATCCGCAACACAGCCCATCCCTGGCTTGATCGTAAATCGCGAAGGTGTACTGTCCATCCCCTGGAAGACAAACTTGACTGGTAGTGTTTTGAGTGCTGCATGAGTAGTGCGGGGAGTCAGCTACGATAACGGTATCATTCAGTGAGATTTCCGCTGCATTCCCTACAGTGACAACCCAATACGTTTCAGATGGGCAACAATCAAAGGTAATGCTAATGTCAATCATGATGCAATCGGTTGGTGAGGGAGTAAAGGTGGAAGGGGACGTGGAGGGTGCTTCAGTGGGTGATGTGGATGGAGAAGCTGTGGACCCAGATTTGGAAGGAGAGGCGGTGGGTGAAGTAGTGGGTGATGTTGATGGAGGTGAAGTGCTGAAGGGAGATTTGGTGGGAGACTTTGATGGAGAAGTTGTAGGTGCAATGGAAGGAGATGTTGACGGTGATGTGGAGGGTGCTTCAGTGGGTGATGTGGATGGAGAAGTAGTTGACCCAGATTTGGAAGGAGAGGCAGTGGGTGAAGTAGTGGGTGATTTTAATGGAGAAGTTGTAGGGCCAATTGAAGGTGATTGTGACAATGGAGATGTTGTGTTGGGGGGTGACTTTGAGGGAGATAGGGATGGGGGTGTTGTGTTGGAAGAGATTGCAGGTGATTTTGTTGGGGACTTGCTAGGAATTTTTATGGAAGTTGTGGTTGGGGCTTGTGATGGAGACTTTGAAGGACCCTTGGTAGAAGTTATTGTGTTTACAGCAGATGTTACTGTAAGAACAGTTTGTAATGCTTGAAAACTATCACTTGCAACAATATTATCCACAAATGAAAGAGTAGAAGTCGCGTTCGTTAGCAAAGTTGTCACGTTCATGAATAGCTCGTAGACTGGTTTGTCCAGACAGTCAGGAAGGAGACAGGCGATTTCCATTATGATCAGATATGTGACCACGATGTTTCCTTGTGTTAGCAAACGTTGCACATCCCCTCGGAGGTGACGAGGAACAGTCTGGTTGTTAACAGTCAGAATGTCTATGTTGCATGTTTCTTTGTCAGTACAAACTATGTTTGTGATGGCAGCTTTCACAGAATCTGCAAGCTTCATGGTCTGAATTGCACTTAGGGTTCCAGAAGAAGTGAAGTTGACATCTAGAGTCAATGATCCTCCAATGAAGATAGTTATAGTTGCATGAGCAGGTGTCTTGGTAGGAACCTTTGTAGGGGAAGGGGAAGAAATGTTAGGACACCTACCAGCTTTTGTCCAAGCATCTGTCCAATATTGCGATTTCTCAGGTTCATAGGCTGACATCTTGCACCACAATGAATATGGGTATTCATTGCACCTGTAGATCCTATCATTCTTCCGAACACGAGTTCCTGCTGTGTATAAGGCAAGATTGTTAGTGGACCAAGTCTCTATGATGACTGGTTTCGTACCATTGTACCAACTACACTTGGATGTAGGGTACACAACTGGAGACATAGTAGGGGTAATTGTTCCTTCACAGTACCCCTTAAGAGTCCACCCCATGTTGACATTGACAGAGTCTGGAGCAAAGTACGAACCAGCATTGCAGAAAGCACCATCGGGCCAGCTTTTGCACTCATACACAACAGAATGATGTGCAGCATTAGAAACAGAAACAGAAGCTTGATCTCCAGCTTCGTAAGTTGTCGAAGGATTGTACTTCCTGGGGCATCCATCTCCAATTTCACGGAGTTGACTGAAGTTGGGAGAAGAAGTAGGTGACATGGTTCCTGTACAGTGGGCAATGAGGGTCCATCCAAGATCGTAGGCGTTACCTGGCGGGAGTTGGGAACAATAGCGAGACAGGTGGATGTCACCAGAGCACTTATAGACCACAGACTCAATATCATTCACACGCACAGCGACCTTGTCATTAGATTCGTAATGAGTGCCGCTGCTATATTCTTCCGGGCAACCATTGTGGTCTACCAACTTCACCCAACTAGGAGATGTTGTCGGCATAGTAGGTCCTTTGGATCACAAGTGGAGAGACAGTTAGCTCAGTATTTTGATATTCATGTGGAATAGAAGATGTCATCCTTTATCTTGATAGCTTTCTCACCATCGCAGTATCCTACAAGCTTCCAACCAAGCTCGGATGAGTGTCCTGGCTCAAACTGATCACAGAATCTACTTTCCTGAAATGCCTTACACTCATAAACAATTCTTTCAAGACCATTGCCTTCAACTGACACCTTGTCTCCTGCCTCGTAGCTGTTGTCGCTAGAGTATTGACGAGGGCACCCACCCAAGTCTGGGGTTTTGTCAAAGAAGGGGGAGGAAGTTGGCAGGATGGTTCCTTTTGAAAGAGTGACATGAAGACCACATATTAGTTAAGACATGAATGAAGAAAGACGTAATAAACACAATATCTGAGCGACCTCAACTCACCCTCACAATATCCCATACGCGTCCATGCATCAGCTGAGTGCAAACCGTCAGGCTCATATCCTCTCATGCTACACAAGGCCGCGTTTGGCCAGGAACGACACTTGTAGACAATGCTGTTAACAGCAACCTTATCACCCTCCTCATATTTGGCGCCAATAACGAATTCATCAGGGCAACCACCAGCCTTTGTCAAGGAAACATACTGTGGAGATTTTGTGGGAGAGATGGTGCCTGAGCATGAACCCAAACGAGTCCATGCCTGCTCCCAGTACAACGAGTTACCAGGCTTGTAGATAGATTGGCCACACCATTGGTTAACAAACTCAGTTGTTGAACATTTGTAAACCACACCATCAACCACTGCAAACTCGCCTCCCTTATATGAACGGCCACTGACCCATTCATTGGGACATCCCCAACCTGACCACTTGGCAAACGTTGGCTTATTTGTGGGCGGTGCTGTAGCAGGAGCAGTAATTCCTGAGCACTCACCCAGGTCTGCCCATGTATTGGCCGCCTGGATGATGTTGGAAGGATCATAGGCAGGACAATGTGAGAGCGTAGGCTCAGATCCAGAAATGCACTTGAAGTTCTTTTTGATATAAGCGGTGGTGGTGGTAGTGATAGCACCACTGCCAGAGACTGTTGTACTAGGACTTTCGATAGAAAGCGTTGCAGAGACATAGGAACCACTGTAGTACAAGCCCCCACTTTGCCAGGTAGGGTAGCAGCCTGGAGCGCCTGCTGCAATTGCAGGGGCCAGTGCCAGAATCGCGATGGCATTAAACAGCATAGTTATTCTGATTGGCGTTCAATTCGATTTATGGCAGACTGCTGTATTGTCATCTTTTTGTAAGTTGCGTTAGGAGGGATCTGAGGAACATGATGAAGACAATAAACGGTACGGAGTATTATTATTATTCTTATTAATTATTATTCCAAGGGACATTCCAGAAATTGCGAGAACAGAAGGGCAATACCGAAGTTTCTTCTCACACAGTGAGATAGTCATTCCAAAGCAGGTATCACTCTGCTGCTACAGCCACACAAAGTTACTTATGATTGTTCATCAGACAAGCCCGCATCGGCAATAACAAGAGAGTAATAAACATTTCAACACATTTTTTAACTAAGTTAATTGTGCCACGAATGAAATTATGCTGTTTCGTTATGGAATGTTATTTGAGTCACTTTTACTGGGGTCATAGTGAACTCGAAAATATTTCATTCAGTCTACTATACTTTGGGCTTATCATCAGCCCTCAACTTGAAGGGAATGATGGCCTTGGTACAATACGAGATTTATGTCAGTTGCTAAAAGAATAATAGTGGTCGTCAGTGTTTTTTTGAGACCGATACCGAGGAGACGAAGATGAACTCCTACTCTTGCCATACTGGTACCGTAATTACCGGTGTATAAGAACCGGAAAATGTCGGGTCATTTACAAAAGATACAATAAGTGGTTCCTATACTACGAATCAAGCTAGTGTCCCTATCGCGATGAAAAAATAAATGTATCTGAAGTAAGTCCCCTATTTACTTGTCATGTAAGGTACAAGTACTGTATGACGATTGTTGTGTGCGAGAGATGTTGTGTGATGTGTGTGGTTGTTGTGTGCGTGATGTGTGGTGAGTTTTCAGTCATCGTACTGTAACTCAGCCAATAATGGGACCCACGTGGACCAATACATATGGGCTTATTGCTCCCAATGAGGAGAATCTAAATGACCAAGGTTTATAGTCAACAGAGTGTGTTAACTGGCCGAAAACGGAAAATGTCCGGCAAAATGGGTCATTTTGCAGTGGTGGATCTTATACACCGGTGGTTCTTATACACCGGTAATTACGGTAGACATATCTAGGAATTAAAATAATGTAGCGTAATAAATCCAATTTGCATCGCCGGTCTCGGGTCATTTTCCCGACGTCATCTGGCTTTAACCCTAAAATTTGTAGGTTGGAGTAGCATCTTCAACTTGCGAACAATTCACCGTCTCGGTATCGGGGCAAAATCGTCGAGACCGAGAGGCAACCTCTGAGTTTTGTATCATCTTGGTTTAGCTTGAAAAAAACGTAGTCTTACTACATATTTTACACTGTACATTATTTTATACATGTAACAATAACGTAGTGCAGACACTGGGGTCTTTTATTGCCAACCACCTGTTGGTGCGCAGCAAGGCCGCCGGAGCGGCAAGCATGGTTCACCACATCCACATAGACAACAACGAATAAACCAAATCAACCAAATCAATGGCCTCCACCGCTGCTCCTCCTGCTGTCACAGCCCCCGCCCAGTCCCTTTCATTTAATAATGCCCTGTAGTAGTGTCTTAGCACCAAGTATGGCCTCGAGTCGGCAAGTTTTTCGTGGCATTGTGCTTAGTGGTTGTTTTATGCTGATTAGTACGTAATGTCAGAGTGATCTCATGTTGGAAAGTATGTGTGTAGTACGATCGCTTGTGTTAATGCACGTAATAGGCACCATATTATTATGTACATGCACACAAGTAGGATAGTGCGGTTGATGTTTTGTGTCTATCGATGAGTGGTTGTGGCAGTACAATGCAGAAAATGATGTTTTAAATGAAAGGTACAAAAAACAAAGCAACTCAGTCTCGGGAATGACTTGGGGGTCGTCAAAGTTTTCCCTGAGACATGACGAGAGAGTGGATTGTGGGCTTAAGAAAATGTTACTTCCAATATAGCCAAAAAGACCAAAATACACGGCCTCGGTCTCAGCCTCAGGCAAAACACTGACGACCCCTAATGAGGTTGAGGAAAACAGTGAAATAAAGAAATAAACACGAAAAATATGTTTTGTTTTAGAGGAGGAAGCATGAACATTTGTTATCTACACTCCAGAATAAAACCTGGAAAAAAATGATGTCTCATGTTAGAAGGTGTGCAATTCGTGCAGGAGTGAAATTTTCAAAAAAAATTATATAAGCCAATTATAGCCTATAATATAGGCTATAATATAGCCTATAATATAGCGTATAATATAGCTTATTTCTCGAAAATAACTTATTTCTCGAAAATATCTTATTAAATAGCCTATTTTCGGAAATAGGCTATTTTCGAGAAATAGGCTATTTTCGAAATAGGCTATTTTCGAGAAATAGGCTATTTTCGAGAAATACGCTATTTTCGAGCTCTACTGCACAAATTACTATTCCTACGTGACTAGTCCTGCTATTTTTGAGAAATAGGCTATTTTCGAGATATAGGCTATCTGCGAGAAATAGGCCATTTTCGAATTTCGAAAATAGGCTATTTCTCGAGCATAGCCGATTTCTCAAAAAGAGGCTATTTGTTTAAAATAGCCTATTTCCCGAAGAGTTATTTTTGACCACTTGTCGCCAATAGTATCTGGTACTGCTTCATATTGCCTCTCTAGAATACGTCATTTTCATTTCTCGCGTGATCGCAAAAATAATAAGAGTATAGCATGGTGTTATTGTTTTACGTATGGTATTGTACTGTACCGTACACCATATAAAAGGAGCATCACCTACACACGCACACTCAATATTGTTAGTTTCCCTCAACTTCAATATACAACTGAGGTTGAGGGAAACTAACAATTGAGTGTGTGGACTGTAGGTGCTGCTCGTTTTTTTATATGTTGTACAGTAACCATACAATACCTAATGACAACAACACCATGCTATACTTTTATTTTTGCAATCACGTGAGAAATGAAAATGAGGTTGAGGGAAACTAACAGTATTGAGTGTGCGTGCTGTAGGTGATGCTCCTTTTTATATGGTGTACAGTACGGTACGATACCATACCTAAAACAATAACACCATGCTATACTCTTATTATTTTTGCGATCACGTGAGAAATGATCTCGAAAATAGCTTATTTCTCGAAAATAGCTCATTAAATAGCCAATTTTCAAGAAATAAACTATTTTTGAGAAATACGCTATTTTTGAGAAATACGCTATTTTCGAGCTCTACTGCACAAATTACTATTCCTACGTGACTAGTGGTGCTATTTTTAGAAATAGGCTATTTTCAAGATATAGGCTATCTGCGCGAAATAGGCAAATTTCAAATTTTGAAAATACCTAGGCTATTTCCCGAGCATAGCCGATTTCTCAAAAAGATGCTATTTGTTTAAAATAGCCTATTTCCCGAAGAGTTATTTGTTACAGCTTGTTGCCAATAGCTTTATATTACCTCTACTACGTCATTGAGGTTGAGGGAAACAGTGAAATAAAGAAATAAGCACGAAAAATATGTTTTGTTTTAGAGGAGGAAGCATGAACATTTGTTACCTACACTCCAGAATACAAACATAGAAAAAAATGATGTTGTTAGAAGGTGTGCGATTCGTGCAGGAGTGAAATTTTCAATAATTTTTATATAAGCCAATTATAGCCTATAATATAGCCTATAATATCACCTATAATATAGCCTATAATATAGCTTATTTCTCGAAAATAGCTCATTTCTTGAAAATAGCTTATTAAATAGCCTATTTTAGAAATAGGCTATTTTCGAGAAATAGGCTATTTTCGAGAAATAGGCTATTTTCGAGCTCTATTGCACAAATTACTATTCCGACGTGACTAGTACTGCTATTTTCGAGGTATAGGCTATTTTTGAGATATAGGCTATCTGCGAGAAATAGGCAATTTTCGAATTTCGAAATTACCTAGGCTATTTCTCGAACATAGCCGATTTCTCAAAAATAGCTTATTTGTTTAAAATAGCCTATTTCCCCAAGAGTTATTTTTGACCGCTTGTTGCCAATAGTATCTGGTACTGCTTTATATTGCCTCTCTAGAGTACGTCATTTTCATTTCTCGCGTGATCGCAAAAATAATAAGAGTATAGCATGGTGTTATTGTTTTAGGTATGGTATCGTACCGTACTGTACACCATATAAAAAGGAGCATCACCTACAGCACGCACACTCAATACTGTTAGTTTCCCTCAACCTCATTTTCATTTCTCGTGATTGCAAAATAAAAGTATAGCATGGTGTTGTTGTCATTAGGTATTGTATGGTTACTGTACAACATATAAAAAAAATCGAGCAGCACCTACAGTGCACACACTCAATTGTTAGTTTCCCTCAACCTCAGTTGTATATTGAAGTTGAGGGAAACTAACAATATTGAGTGTGCGTGTGTAGGTGATGCTCCTTTTTATATGGTGTACGGTACAGTACAATACCATACATAAAACAATAACACCATGCTATACTCTTATTATTTTTGCGATCACGCGAGAAATGAAAATGACGTACTCTAGAGAGGCAATATGAAGCAGTACCAGATACTATTGGCGACAAGCGGTCAAAAATAACTCTTCGGGAAATAGGCTATTTTAAACAAATAAGCTATTTTTGAGAAATCAGCTATGCTCGAGAAATAGGCCATTTTCGAAATTCGAAAATGGCCTATTTCTGAGATAGCCTATATCTCGAAAATAGCCTATTTCTCAAAAATAGCAGGACTAGTCACGAGGAATAGTAATTTGTGCAGTAGAGCTCGAAAATAGCGTATTTCTCGAAAATAGCGTATTTCTCAAAAATAGCGTATTTCTCAAAAATTGGCTATTTAATAAGCTATTTTCGATAAATAAGCTATTTTCAAGAAATGCGCTATATTACAGGCTATATTATAGGCTTTATTATAGGGTATAATTAGCTTATATAAAAATTATTGAAAATTTCACTCCTGCACGAATTGCACACCTCCTAACAAGATACATCATTTTCTACGTTTTTATTGTGGAGTGTACTAGTTTAATTGTAGTACTGACGAACCCCCTCTTGTAACAAAAAGATAACGATTCTGTCGATTTTTGTAGATCGGTTATAACTTTTTCCACAGCCCTCGCAGCAAGATTTGCGGAAATACTACAGATTCCTCTTTTCACGAGCTTTCGATTGGTATATGGGTCGGGGGGTCTGGGACTGATACCCCCCCTTCAAAATCACGGTTGATTGTCATTCTTGACGTAAAAAATCACGACCATCATTTCATGTTGTCATGTTACACTGGAAATAACTGCTCCATTAACAAAAATAATTGCGACAACATAATTTCACCTGACTCCAGACATAATTGGGAGTGAGGAGGAGCTTGAACAGGGCCGCCAAGGCCAAAACAGAAGTTCAACATACCACAATCATGTGGTGTATGCCCCCCGACAGATTGCAACTGCTGCCATAAGCAGATCCTCTTTTCATTCTACTTTAACGAGTGAAAATAGGTTCAAAGCTATAATTTCAATAGACTCTTATATTAAAATACAATATCTTTATTGCTGCTCTTCTATTGAATCAGATTCTGAAAGATAGAGACTCATTGTCTTGTATTCTGAAGCATTTTTGTACTGTCTGCCAACCACCACCTCCGCTCTTCTTTCCTCGACAAATAACAGATATCATACCAAATTCCCTTCTAACTCCCATCTTAGTGCAACCACAAAACATTTCCAGCAGCAAGAACCGCCCATGCCATCCAACCCATTCAAAGTATCTGGTATTGTGGTTGATTGTTGAGTCTTGCGGATGGTGAAACATCACCATGAAAGCAATAGGCCGGAAACCTAGCCAATGGAGGCGACCACAACAGAAAGAGCAATGACAAAACAAGGTTAATGATTTATGGGAAAAAATGGCAGAGGATTGCATTTAAAAATAAACTTACCTGCCCTGAAATCCCATCTTTCCCCCTCCCGGCCATGATGGTCGCCGTGCAACAAAATTTGGCATGTAGAAATGGTATGATTCCTCGTAAAATACGGGGAATCTGACCGAACCAAGCGGCAGGATGGTCGTGGGTGATGCTGCGGTGAGGGCGATCTTGGCAGACCTAGTGTTGTGATGGTATTGGCCGAGATCGACGTGATGCTGTGGCGGTGGCGGAAATTCTCATGGTGTAGGAGAGTAGTGTCGCGATTTTATTTTTTTGCGTTCTGTAGAATCTGGTACATAACGTACGAACGCCAGATGTAACGCGTCACTACTACAATTAAACTGGTAGGTGAAAATGTTGATGCTTCCTCCTCTAACACAAAACATATTTTTCATGTTTATTTCTTTATTTCACTGTTTCCCTCAACCTCAATCCGAAAGTTTGCGCAGGATTCATGCCCATTTTGGGCTCATTGTACTTCAATTATGTCGGGATACCCTCGTATTATCCGAAGTTTGCAACCGATGTTGTAAATTCCTCATGGAAATTTCCAGCCATTTTTTGACTTTCAGTTGAGGCGTGATGTGTCATTCACAAGACTGACTGACCAGTGAATGGATTTCATTTACCACGAGTTTTAATAATTCCTTTTCATAAAAAAAATTACTTTAATATTTTATGTAGTAATTTTGCAACATGGGTTTTCGAAGCCGTTGCACGATTTCATCGCGTGCAACCTAACAACATTGTGCAGCCCGGTTGCAAAAAATCAAGGTACAGCGTGCTGCAGACATTTCTGACCTCACGTAGAGGTGGTACAAATTGTACGTAGTCTTTATTTTTTATACCTTGCATGACTATAAATCGTTTTTGCTAGCCAAAAAAGGCCAACTTTTTACATCACCAGTCAAAGGGTTATGGGGTTCAGGGAACACCAGGAAAATGGAATATTTTCTAAAAGATATCCATGTTCCCTCGTGCATCAAAGCAAGAAGTAAAGGTTAGTAATGGTATCTTACCATAATGTAAGTATGGGAAGGTAATAGCATATGTATACTAAAATACATAATACACCGTACTATTTATCATCCACGACTTATTGGTCATACACTTATATGAGAATGGATACCATCTACATCTAATGTAGAAAACTAAATAACAATTGAACTTAGAATATTATAATCTAAACAGATCTCGTCAAAATCTAAAATAGATTTTGAAAATCTGCTAGATCTAGACTCGACGATTTCGAAAAACGAAATGGCTAGTGAAGAAATAAAGATCTACCTTAGAAAATCTACTTCATACTTAGAAAATGTACGCTCTCAGATTATTCCTAAACTGTGTTTTAAGGTCCTAGACCATGGTTTGTTTAGATCTATTCTCAGAAAAGAATCAATCTAATCTTGGGAAATCCTTCTCAAGAAAGTCTCCAGCTCGCCCAAAGGCTTAAATAATGTAAGTACCTATAGACATCGGCAAATTAATTGGGGATTGGTTTTCTTTTAGGGAATTGGTTTTCTTTTAGCTTTTATAATTTCTTGTACTATTCCTCAGTGAAAATGATAAGGTATCCGGTGTTCTTTTGGGTGATTAGTTTTCTTTTTGCAGATTAGCTTTTCCGTTCAATGTCAAAGGTTACTTAAAAACCAGTCCTGTGCATGGATCGCCAATGTCCTGGAAAGGAATTGGTATATAAGTGTAATGTTGTGCGAATCTATGGTACTATAGGTACCATACTGTAACTACAGTTATATGGATCGCACGAATGAGTGCTTTCGCACAATATTTTGTGCGTACATATCATACATGTAGAGCTGTACCATAAATAATTTAAGATTTAAAGTGGTGAAATTAATTACTCCCGTTTCTGTTCCGGTGTCCTTTCTCAACACCATTGCACGTGTGTGAGGGATACGATAGTGTGGTACCACCATACAATACGTTATAAGTTATGAGGTAGCTAGATTATTTGTATTTTTTGTACACTGCTTCGCCCCACAGACATAATATTATGCCCTCGTGAGTTCATCAATTAATACATACGTAGGCTTCTCATTTTATAGATACATACATGTACATGGATATTCTGTTAGTAAGCCCCTCTAGTTATTAAGGTTTTGTCCTTTTGGATAGCACCTACTCTGATCTTGATAATACTAATCATTGAAATAATAATTGTAGTTCTCTTAACCCCTATCAAATCCCCCCCCCCATCCTTGAAATACCTCACACAAAGTTTGACCAATTAAAAGAGAATGCCCCACAAATGGGGGAATTGCAAAAAGACATAACGCTCTACACTATGTATTACTAATTCCCCCTTATCGCATATAGTATCCATTTGCTGTCAGGTTCATTCAGAGACTGTAAGAGTTGCAGCCATTATTTTCGATTCCCGGTGAGGGGGGAAGAAATAGAAAATAATTAATTTAAGCAATCCTTAGAAGGACCTAAAGGTCAGAAAATGCCATATAAGTGTGTTTAGAGCAAAGAAGCTTTTTAGGTCCTTCTGAGAATGTTCATAGACTAAGTCCACTGAATGAATTCTTGGTGGCTGATCCCATGGTGGTTATGAAATTTATCTAGGTTGATGTAAGATAGGAAAAAAATAACCAGTATGTAAAGGTATTTGTACTAGGCTACACAAGGTCAATTTTTCGTGCAAAAAGCTGTACAAAAAACGGTCACACTCTTTTTATCACAATACCACACACATTATATGTACTAAGTAAAGGTACGTAATAGTTACCTACCTGAAAGTATAATTGCAACACAGTTGTTTTGCACATAATATGCTTGTGCATCAATTTTACTTTTCCACAAGTTTGCAGATACCCCAGATTTTGGCAAGAGCAATACTTTGGGGTGGGATGTAGCCTGGCAAAGAGAACAGAATCCCCATGGTCATCCAAACCAATTCAATAAAACTGAAGGGCCATGCATGTATTGTGGATATGATGAACAAAAATCTGGCCTGATTTCAAAGCTACAATGTAAAAGACCTTAACATTAGTAGTGAACACTAATTTTGTAACTATTGTCTTGTATTCTGAAGCATTTTTGTACTGTCTGCCAACCACCACCTCCACTCTTCTTTCCTCGACAAATAACAGATATCATACCAAATTCCTCTAACTCCCATCTTAGTGCAACCACAAAACATTTCCAGCAGCAAGAACCGCCTACATGCCATCCAACCCATTCAAAGTATCTGGTATTGGGTTGATTGTTGAGTCTTAGCGGATGGTGAAACATCACCATGAAAGCAATAGGCGGAAACCCTAGCCAATGGAGGCGACTACAACAGAAAGAGCAATGACAAAACAAGGTTAATGATTTATGGGAAAAATGGCAGAGGATTGCATTTAAAAATAAACTTACCTGCCCTGAAATCCCATCTTTCCCCTCCCGCCATGATGGTCGCCGGCAACAAAATTTGGCATGTAGAAATGGTATGATTCCTCGTAAATCGGGAATCTGACCGAACCAATGCAGGATGGTCGTGGGTGATGCTGCGGTGAGGCGTCGTGGCAGACCTAGTGTTGTGATGGTATTGGCAGATCGATGATGCTGTGGTGTGGAAATTCTCATGGTGTAGGAGAGAGTGTCGCGATTTTATTTTTCGCTCTGTAGAATCTGGTACATAACGCATCGACGCAGATGTGTAGCAGCGTCACTACTACAATTAAACTGGTAGGTGAAAATGTTGATGCTTCCTCCTCTAACACAAAACATATTTTTCATGTTTATTTCTTTATTTCACTGTTTCCCTCAACCTCAATCCAAAAGTTGCGCAGGATTCATGCCCATTTTGGGCTCATTGTACTTCAATTGTCGGGATACCCTCGTATTATCGGAAGTTTGCAACCGATGTTGTAAATTCCTCATGGGAATTTCCAGCCATTTTTGACTTTCAGTTGAGTGATGTGTCATTCACAAGACTGACTGACCAGTGAATGGATTTCATTTACCACGAGTTTTAATAATTCCTTTTCATAAAAAAAAAATACTTTAATATTTTATGTAGTAATTTTGCAACATGGGTTTTCGAAGCCGTTGCGATTTCATCAGCGTGCAACCTAACAACATTGTGCAGCCCGGTTGCAAAAATCAAGGTACAGCGTGCTGCAACATTTCTGACCTCAAGAGGTGGTACAAATTGTCGTAGTCTTTATTTTTTATACCTTGCACGACTATAAATCGTTTTTGCTAGCCAAAAATGCCAACTTTTATCACCAGTCAAAGGGTTATGGGGTTCAGGGAACACCAGGAAAATGGAATATTTTCTAAAGATATCCATGTTCCCTTGTGCATCAAAGCAAGAAGTAAAGGTTAGTAATGGTATCTTGCCATAATGTAAGTATGGGAAGGTTAGCATATGTATACTAAAATACATAATACACCGTACTATTTATCATCCACGACTTATTGGTCATACACTTATATGAGAATGGATACCATCTACATCTAATGTAGAAAACTAAATAACAATTGAACTTAGAATATTATAATCTAAACAGATCTCGTCAAAATCTAAAATAGATTTTGAAAATCTGCTAGATCTAGACTCGACGATTTCGAAAAACGAAATGGCTAGTGAAGAAATAAAGATCTACCTTAGAAAATCTACTTCATACTTAGAAAATGTACGCTCTCAGATTATTCCTAAACTGTGTTTTAAGGTCCTAGACCATGGTTTGTTTAGATCTATTCTCAGAAAAGAATCAATCTAATCTTGGGAAATCCTTCTCAAGAAAGTCTCCAGCTTAAAAGGCTTAAATAATGTAAGTACCTATAGACATCGGCAAATTAATTGGGGATTGGTTTTCTTTTAGGGAATTGGTTTTCTTTTAGCTTTTATAATTTCTTGTACTATTCCTCAGTGAACATGATAAGGTATCCGGTGTTCTTTGGGTGATTAGTTTTCTTTTTGCAGATTAGCTTTTCCGTTCAATGTCAAAGTTACTTAAAACCAGTCCTGTGCATGGATCGCCAATGTCCTGGAAAGGAATCGGTATATAAGTGTAATGTTGTGCGAATCTATGGTACTATAGGTACCATACTGTAACTACAGTTATATGGATCGCCGAATGAGTGCTTTTGCAATATTTTGTGCGTACATATCATACATGTAGAGCTGTACCATAAATAATTTAAGATTTAAAGTGGTGAAATTAATTACTCCCGTTTCTGTTCCAGTGTCCTTTCTCAACACCATTGCACGTGTGTGGGGATACGATAGTGTGGTACCACCATACAATGCGTTATAAGTTATGAGTAGCTAGATTATTTGTATTTTTGTACACTGCTTCGCCCCACAGACATAATATTATGCCCTCGTGAGTTCATCAATTAATACATACGTAGGCTTCTCGTTTTATAGATACATACATGTACATGGATATTCTGTTAGTAAGCCCTTCTAGTTATTAAGGTTTTGTCCTTTTGGATAGCACCTACTCTGATCTTGATAATACTAATCATTGAAATAACAATTGTAGTTCCCTTAACCCCTATCAAATCCCCCTCCTTGAAATACCTCACACAAAGTGTAGCCTGGCAAAGAGAACAGAATCCCCATGATCATCCAAACCAATTCAATAAAACTGAAGGGCCATGCATGTATTGTGGATATGATGAACAAAAATCTGGCCTGATTTCAAAGCTACAATGTAAAGACCTTAACATTAGTAGTGAACACTAATTTTGTAACTATTGTCTTGTATTCTGAAGCATTTTTGTACTGTCTGCCAACCACCACCTCCTCTTCTTTCCTCGACAAATAACATATCATACCAAATTCCCTTCTAACTCCCATCTTAGTGCAACCACAAAACATTTCCAGCAGCAAGAACCGCCCATGCCATCCAACCCATTCAAAGTATCTGGTATTGCGGTTGATTGTTGAGTCTTGGGATGGTGAAACATCACCATGAAAGCAATAGGCGGGAAACGCCAATGGAGGCGACCACAACAGAAAGAGCAATGACAAAACAAGGTTAATGATTTATGGGAAAAAATGGCAGAGGATTGCATTTAAAAATAAACTTACCTGCCCTGAAATCCCATCTTTCCCACTCCCGGCCATGATGGTCGCCGTGCAACAAAATTTTGCATGTAGAAATGGTATGATTCCTCGTAAAATACGGGGAATCTGACCGAGATGATGCGTGGGTGATGCTGCGGTGAGGCGATCGTGGCAGACCTAGTGTTGTGACGGTATTGGCCGAGATCCACGTGATGCTGTGGCGGTGGCGGAAATTCTCATGGTGTAGGAGAGTAGTGTCGCGATTTTATTTTTGGTTCTGTAGAATCTGGTACATAACGTCGAACGCAGATGTAACGCATCACTACTACAATTAAACTGGTAGGTAAAAAATGTTGATGCTTCCTCCTCTAACACAAAACATATTTTTCATGTTTATTTCTTTATTTCACTGTTTCCCTCAACCTCAATCATGCACACTTGGATATTGCAAGAAGTTACTTAGAGTTTCTTATGTTCATTGAAGATGATACCTGAAAGCTCTATTTTAAGTGTGATAACTTTCAAAAAGTCCCCAACATTTCATACATTGTTTCTTCATTAATTAAATGAAGTTTTTTATTTGCAGTATTATTTGAGCAGAACTAACTTGCCATCATTTTGATTTTTCCAAGCTTGAACCTACTTATAGTAGAATCTGCATCCAATTAACAGCACACACCAAATTTTTGTTATTCTATTAGGCATGTTATATCAGATACTGATTTCAGTAAATTTGACTTACTTTAGCCCGAGCAAAAATAGGATTTTAATTGTATGTGGTTACTACTTCTGTAAGGCACACTTCTTTCTTGTGTGATATGTGAACCACCAAATCCACCCAGTTCATGCACTTGCCTCGTACATCAATAACCGCCATGGCACTTTTGCTGATGCCACAGTTGTTGTTCCTGATCTCATCACACAGACATCTTCATTCTCCCCACACATCAACAATATAGATAGCCAGAGGCAAAGGTGGCACAACGGTTAGATTTAATTATTATATTTATTTTTACAGCAGCTCAGTATTTATTCTCTTCAAGTAAATAACCCTTCACTATGGCACTGATAATTGACTAGCTTTCTTAAGTATGATTAATTTAATAATTCAGCATATCATTGAACAGATATGATGTATCATAAGAAATTTTGCCACTGCTAAATGTTTTGGCAGGGAATTCATAACAATAAATCAAAATAGAAGGTAAGCTGAACAATTGCAAGTTCATTTTTGTTGTTGAGAGACGGTCAATAGTAGAAGAATTGCAATCAGACCTTTGTTTGTCCTGATTTTTACCCTGTTTTCAGATGCAAGAGGATTGAGGATATGCATTGGCAACTACATTGCATGGTACTTTACCAAGGACACTCAAAAGTGGGACTGATCATGGTATCAAGCTGTATATGAATCTGAATGACTTTATACAGTGTGAGACAAGTGATAAAACCAACCAAGTATTCCACCTTTCATGAGAGAGGGATTAAGATTATTTGATTATTGATGACCTGAATCATGATTCATCTGATACTGCACTTTACTCGATTTTTCCAATGTATGGTCAGGGGGGGGGCTTGATTGCTTTAGAATGGCAGCTGATGACGTATCAAGGGTGTAATAAAGTCAATGAATTGCAGTTTGCTGGGGGCCTCTCAATTAATTCATTATTACCATTTTATTTCTGAAAGAGTGATAAGTAGCAATGTACTCAAGTTGTCTGCGCTGATATTTTGTGAGAAGTTTTTACTCTTAGTGATTTTTTAGTGCCATTAGTTTTAAAGTCTTACCTTCTATTGGTTGTTTATAACTAAGCGTGAAATTATGAGAAAACGATTTTCTATGGGTAATAAAAAATCCTTATTGTATGGTGATCAATAGGACCTATAAATACTGAACTGAATTATATGTTTTACAATATATGATCGTACTCAACTTTTATAGGATGCGCGAGTTTAACTTGATTCTATTTTGTCTTCTAGCAAGAGAGAGAGCTCGCTCATGGGGATTTAACCTGGTTGCACGCACTGTTGCACGCTCTGCTGATATGGGCATATTATCGGAAGTTTGCAACCAATGTTGTAATTTTCTCGTGGGAATTCTTGGCCATTTTTTATCTTTCTCAGTTTAGACATGATGTCTCATTCACGCGACCGACTGACCAGTGAATGGATTTTGTTTACTAGGAGATTTAATATAAATTCCTTTTCATGTAAAATAATTTACTTCAATATTTAACCTAGTATTTTTGCGTCATAGGTTTGTGAAGCTGTGGCACGATTTCATCACGTGCAACCTAAAAACATCGTGTAGCGCCGTTGCAAAAATCAGGGTACAATATAGAATTCACTTTGGCCCATTGACTGCACTTTGAACCATTATGGACCTGGCGATATTCCTACGTACAAATCTACGTGTTTCGACAAAAATTGATGGACACGCAATGTCAGACAGTCTGTCTGTACTTTACTCTACTTTACCGTACGGTACAATATTATTCAAACTGTGCGTTCTGGCTGATTTTTTGTGAATTATGATGACTCTTGATACCTGACATTTTTTTCCGTAGAAAATGTACCGTGTTAAGGAGGGCCAAAGTGAATTCTATCTTGTACAAAAAAACGGTCACACTCTTTTTATCACAATACCACACACAAGTTATGTACTAAGTAAAGGTACGTAATAGTTACCTACCTGAAAGTATAATTGCAACACAGTTGTTTTTGCACATAATATACTGCTTGTGCATCAATTTTACTTTTCCACAAGTTTGCAGATACCCCAGATTTTGGCAAGAGCAATACTTTGGGGGGTGGGATGTAGCCTGGCAAAGAGAACAGAATCCCCATGGTCATCCAAACCAATTCAATAAAACTGAAGGGCCATGCATGTATTGTGGATATGATGAACAAAAATCTGGCCTGATTTCAAAGCTACAATGTAAAGACCTTAACATTAGTAGTGAACACTAATTTTGTAACTATTGTCTTGTATTCTGAAGCATTTTTGTACTGTCTGCCAACCACCACCTCCACTCTTCTTTCCTCGACAAATAACAGATATCATACCAAATTCCCTTCTAACTCCCATCTTAGTGCAACCACAAAACATTTCCAGCAGCAAGAACCGCCCATGCCATCCAACCCATTCAAAGTATCTGGTATTGCGGTTGATTGTTGAGTCTTGCGGATGGTGAAACATCACCATGAAAGCAATAGGCCGGAAACCTAGCCAATGGAGGCGACCACAACAGAAAGAGCAATGACAAAACAAGGTTAATGATTTATGGGAAAAATGGCAGAGGATTGCATTTAAAAATAAACTTACCTGCCCTGAAATCCCATCTTTCCCCTTCCCGGCCATGATGGTCGCCGTGCAACAAAATTTGGCATGTAGAAATGGTATGATTCCTCGTAAAATACGGGGAATCTGACCGAACCAAGCGGCAGGATGGTCGTGGGTGATGCTGCGGTGAGGGCGATCGTGGCAGACCTAGTGTTGTGATGGTATTGGCCGAGATCCACGTGATGCTGTGGCGGTGGCGGAAATTCTCATGGTGTAGGAGAGTAGTGTCGCGATTTTATTTTTTTGCGTTCTGTAGAATCTGGTACATAACGTACGAACGCCAGATGTAACGCGTCACTACTACAATTAAACTGGTAGGTAAAAAATGTTGATGCTTCCTCCTCTAACACAAAACATATTTTTCATGTTTATTTCTTTATTTCACTGTTTCCCTCAACCTCAATCCGAAAGTTTGCGCAGGATTCATGCCCATTTTGGGCTCATTGTACTTCAATGATGTCGGGGATACCCTCGTATTATCCGAAGTTTGCAACCGATGTTGTAAATTCCTCATGGGAATTTCCAGCCATTTTTTGACTTTCAGTTGAGGCGTGATGTGTCATTCACAAGACTGACTGACCAGTGAATGGATTTCATTTACCACGAGTTTTAATAATTCCTTTTCATAAAAAAAATTACTTTAATATTTTATGTAGTAATTTTGCAACATGGGTTTTCGAAGCCGTTGCACGATTTCATCGCGTGCAACCTAACAACATTGTGCAGCCCGGTTGCAAAAAATCAAGGTACAGCGTGCTGCAAACATTTCTGACCTCACGTAGAGGTGGTACAAATTGTACGTAGTCTTTATTTTTTATACTTTGCACGACTATAAATCGTTTTTGCTAGCCAAAAATGCCAACTTTTTACATCACCAGTCAAAGGGTTATGGGGTTCAGGGAACACCAGGAAAATGGAATATTTTCTAAAAGATATCCATGTTCCCTCGTGCATCAAAGCAAGAAGTAAAGGTTAGTAATGGTATCTTGCCATAATGTAAGTATGGGAAGGTAATAGCATATGTATACTAAAATACATAATACACCGTACTATTTATCATCCACGACTTATTGGTCATACACTTATATGAGAATGGATACCATCTACATCTAATGTAGAAAACTAAATAACAATTGAACTTAGAATATTATAATCTAAACAGATCTCGTCAAAATCTAAAATAGATTTTGAAAATCTGCTAGATCTAGACTCGACGATTTCGAAAATCGAAATGGCTAGTGAAGAAATAAAGATCTACCTTAGAAAATCTACTTCATACTTAGAAAATGTACGCTCTCAGATTATTCCTAAACTGTGTTTTAAGGTCCTAGACCATGGTTTGTTTAGATCTATTCTCAGAAAAGAATCAATCTAATCTTGGGAAATCCTTCTCAAGAAAGTCTCCAGCTCGCCCAAAGGCTTAAATAATGTAAGTACCTATAGACATCGGCAAATTAATTGGGGATTGGTTTTCTTTTAGGGAATTGGTTTTCTTTTAGCTTTTATAATTTCTTGTACTATTCCTCAGTGAACATGATAAGGTATCCGGTGTTCTTTTGGGTGATTAGTTTTCTTTTTGCAGATTAGCTTTTCCGTTCAATGTCAAAGGTTACTTAAAAACCAGTCCTGTGCATGGATCGCCAATGTCCTGGAAAGGAATCGGTATATAAGTGTAATGTTGTGCGAATCTATGGTACTATAGGTACCATACTGTAACTACAGTTATATGGATCGCACGAATGAGTGCTTTCGCACAATATTTTGTGCGTACATATCATACATGTAGAGCTGTACCATAAATAATTTAAGATTTAAAGTGGTGAAATTAATTACTCCCGTTTCTGTTCCAGTGTCCTTTCTCAACACCATTGCACGTGTGTGAGGGATATGATAGTGTGGTACCACCATACAATGCGTTATAAGTTATGAGGTAGCTAGATTATTTGTATTTTTTGTACACTGCTTCGCCCCACAGACATAATATTATGCCCTCGTGAGTTCATCAATTAATACATACGTAGGCTTCTCGTTTTATAGATACATACATGTACATGGATATTCTGTTAGTAAGCCCTTCTAGTTATTAAGGTTTTGTCCTTTTGGATAGCACCTACTCTGATCTTGATAATACTAATCATTGAAATAATAATTGTAGTTCCCTTAACCCCTATCAAATCCCCCTCCTTGAAATACCTCACACAAAGTGTAGCCTGGCAAAGAGAACAGAATCCCCATGGTCATCCAAACCAATTCAATAAAACTGAAGGGCCATGCATGTATTGTGGATATGATGAACAAAAATCTGGCCTGATTTCAAAGCTACAATGTAAAGACCTTAACATTAGTAGTGAACACTAATTTTGTAACTATTGTCTTGTATTCTGAAGCATTTTTGTACTGTCTGCCAACCACCACCTCCACTCTTCTTTCCTCGACAAATAACAGATATCATACCAAATTCCCTTCTAACTCCCATCTTAGTGCAACCACAAAACATTTCCAGCAGCAAGAACCGCCCATGCCATCCAACCCATTCAAAGTATCTGGTATTGCGGTTGATTGTTGAGTCTTGCGGATGGTGAAACATCACCATGAAAGCAATAGGCCGGAAACCTAGCCAATGGAGGCGACTACAACAGAAAGAGCAATGACAAAACAAGGTTAATGATTTATGGGAAAAAATGGCAGAGGATTGCATTTAAAAATAAACTTACCTGCCCTGAAATCCCATCTTTCCCCTCCCGGCCATGATGGTCGCCGTGCAACAAAATTTGGCATGTAGAAATGGTATGATTCCTCGTAAAATACGGGGAATCTGACCAAACCAAGCGGCAGGATGGTCGTGGGTGATGCTGCGGTGAGGGCGATCGTGGCAGACCTAGTGTTGTGACGGTATTGGCCGAGATCGAGGTGATGCTGTGGCGGTGGCGGAAATTCTCATGGTGTAGGAGAGTAGTGTCGCGATTTTATTTTTTTGCGTTCTGTAGAATCTGGTACATAACGTACGAACGCCAGATGTAACGCATCACTACTACAATTAAACTGGTAGGTAAAAAATGTTGATGCTTCCTCCTCTAACACAAAACATATTTTTCATGTTTATTTCTTTATTTCACTGTTTCCCTCAACCTCAATCCGAAAGTTTGCGCAGGATTCATGCCCATTTTGGGCTCGTTGTACTTCAATGATGTCGGGGATACCCTCGTATTATCGGAAGTTTGCAACCGATGTTGTAAATTCCTCGGGGGAATTCCCCGCCATTTTTATATCTACACTGTGTATCATAATATATCATTCGTACCAGTGACTGACTTTCGTATACTTCCAATTTTTATATTGATTCCATTTTATGTATGAGAATTAACCTAAAGTTTATTCGTAGTATTTATGCAACGCCGGTTTGCAGAGTGGTATGCACAAATTCTGTGCGTGCAACCTAACAACGTCACGTGGTGAGGTTGGAAAAAACATTGCTAAATAACAAATGTACGAACTCTAATTACAAAAAAACGTACCTGATTTACATAGCATATAAAGCCTTTATTTAGTAGTATTAAAATATGTGTACATACTTTAAATGTAAAAAACCATATCATACCAACAAGTTAAGCAAAACAACTGATCATTATTATTCATTCTAATTTTTATAACAAGATAATATTGCTTTTAGGCTTTCTGCTTTCTATGTTTATGCATGCCTTTTGCATCTGTCATTCAAATATATTTTTTCTGTAAGATGCCACTTCAGGAGGGAGAGGAATGTTTCATCGTTTGCTAACTGCTGCAAAAATTTACAGCAGTTGCTAGTACTGTTGAGTTAGACAGAGGAGATTTACATTTTTTGGATTCCATGAAGATCTAAGGTGTACAGCATGTATTGTGCCATATTGTGTTCAATAACACCGCCCTTATCCATCCCCCTCCCCAAGCCACTCCAAAAACATTGGCACTGCCAGTCCTAATTGGTGTCCCCTTCCCACAGAGACATCCATATTCAATCATATTCACATTGCAATATGTCATACCAAGTTTTTTACTGGGTCTTTATATGGTGGTGATAGCTCCAACCTTCAACCACCAACCGCCCCATTGCAGGTTGGTGGCTATCTGTGTTAGCCAGTTTTATCACTACTGCCAACGTTCAATTCACTTTCAATTCAGCCGCTTGCTCCCGCTGATTTCATGGTGGGTGTGGGGAAGATATGCTAGGGTGCTTACACCTTTTTCCACCGCTTTTATGGTGGGGTGCCCATCATCTGGATTTTGCCTTAGCTTTACAATATCATCGATGGTATCCTTGGAGAAAACATGTTATGGTTGATCTCGGTGTCATGCATGATGGACCAGAGCTTCATTTGCTTGTCCAGGTTTAGGCGGTGGTCATTGACGCTCTTTGATGTCTGGAACAAGGCTCAGATGGCCATGATTGATTGGGTCTCACGGACTGCACAGTAACCCTGGATGGCTGCCATCTGGGAGTCACTATCAAGTTGAGTGGATGTGGTAGCACTGGGGCAACCACCGCCATTGGGGGCTGCTGTTAAGATTCACTCCACAACAGCTACCATTCAGATAAGTGACAGTTCTAGGGTGGTTGGGTGCGGCCATTTCATTGTGACTCATTCCAGGGTAGCACTCTAGAGTGGCTGAGAGGTGTTGGTAGCACCATTTGGCAAAGGCAGCACTGGATGAGACTACTGGGGCAAGGTCGAGCATCCAGACAGGGCCCAGTTTTCCTACCTTGGCCTTCGTGGCCCCAAGGAACCACTTCTGAAGGAGCGCGGCATCCACTACCGTAGGACCCTCATCCAGTGTGGCTTGTATAAAGTCCCTGATGGACCAATGCAGCCCCCATGGAGTTCTTGGGCATTGCATGACAAAGGCTGTGACAGCAGACTGCTGGTATACAAGTCACAGGAGGCTTTCTTGGGCTGCCATCCCTTGTGGTTTCCTGGGCTCTTTTGCCTTGCCTGCTGTGGCACAGACAGCGACTGCAGTGAGGGCATCAGTTACCATCCACGCTGTCTTCCGTTCTCATGCTGCGATGAAGGCAATGAGCTTGGGCGCTGCCCTGAGTTCTAAGAACTTACCCTGGTGGTGGGCGTGTTGCGTTTCCGAGTGCCTCCTCCATGAAGCCTCCCCCATCTGCAGCCATGGTGCTTTGCCAGCAGAACTCCCCCCACAGTTTGCTGGGGAGAGTTCATGTCAGCAAAGTGTTGCATCACATGTAGGAGGGTTCCATGGGGGGTTCAACCTGTAATCCTACTAGTGTTGGGGCATCTGGTGTGTTGACGGCGTCCTCTGTAGCGGTCTTGCCTGGATTGTCATTGAGGAGGTCAAACGCAAGAGTTGGTTCTTCAGTAACGGTGAGGGGAGCATTGTTGAGGTCCTCCCCCACACTGGGCTCAGGTGCTGTTGCTCCTGCAGCTGCAGGTGTTGCCGTGTTGCCAGCCAAGAAGGCAATGAGGTTTTTGTCGAGGGCCATCATTGCCTTCTTAGACAAGTTAGGCGAAGAACCGTGTGGCAACCCTGGTGGGAGGGTGGTGCCCCAAAAAGAATGAGACTTGGGGACGATAAGGGTCATCCCTAGATCTGGATTGGTGGTGGGCAGCACGGCCTCCATCTGTCCCTCACCCCAGATAACTCACTTGAGGACTAACTCTTACAATATTGTATGTATCATCATGAGACTGAATCCTTTTTTGTAACAATAATCTGAACAGTTTCTCATCACTTTCTCTAGACTGGTTCCTCCAATCGACACTCCTAGGGCTCTGATTCTCACAGCCAAACAAACAATAATTCACCTTGTGGAGAAATAAGATGGCTAAATGCAATAGAGGCACTCCTGGAGGATCCGGGTGGGTGGGTGGGGCGTGGCAAATTTTTTTTTTGTTAAGTGAGAAGTGACGTGGCGCAAAAACATGAGTCCCGGGCAGTTCCGTGCATGCGTGAAACGGATCGGCCTATGACATGAGTTTCTCAGAAACCATAGCCAATCAAGACTTTCCTTCCTAAGAATCCACCATACATATTGTAGGTGTTTTCAGGTTGAATATCCACTGGCAGCTTTCCTTCTCAGGAACCTTCCCATGGGACAGTTCCTTTAAGACAGTTGGATATGGGGCAGTCATGCAACTGCCACCTATCACTGCCAATTCTTAATGATCATTTATGTCTCGCTCGAACATGATGCATGTCTCACTTGTAAAACCTAAAATATGCTCACAATTTACCAACAACAACAATCTCTATTACCCAATCTACGCCAATAGGTATTTAGTATTTTTTTCACCCAAACGGCTTAGGTCACTATCTATAGATAGCCGCTTTCCGCAACCTTCTCGTGAAAGCCAACGAAAAGTTTTCTTCCCCGTCGCTCATGCTCCATTGCGCAAGCAGACCCGCCGTCAGCCACGCCATACGAGTGTGCAAAACGCAACTACGCCACGTCAGCCATGAGAATTCGTGCACGTCAGTGGTACCCCTAGGAACTTTTTAAAGCCCTTTTCATCAGTACACGCCAGGTGACGACTTAAGAGAATGAGCACTCAAGGGCAGTCCCTGATGGACTTAAGAGCCAAGAGTGTGAGAGGAACCCGGGATGGAATAAGCCGCCTGTGCCATACATACCCGAAAGGGATGTAGTTCAAGATGCTTTGGCAGTAGATACTACAGCCAGCACGATGAAGCTCACCCTACCTGGTAAGGTAGAGCTGAGGGTATCCGTATGGTCAAACGGTACCCCTGAGCAATTCCTGATGCATGTCCAAGCAGCCCTGGATGCCGTGAGGCAGAAGGCCTTGATACGCATATGATAAAGTCTGCAAGGACCAGAAGGATTGTATCAAGAAGGCAACCAAGGCCAAAGAAGCTTTTAAAAGTTACTGATCGATGCGAATCCTCCCGAAGGAAGGCTTATGAAAAGGCCCTAGAAGCCGCAAAGAAAGCTGACGAGGCTGTTACGTCCGTCATCAATCAAGTGTTCAGCCTCTACTCCAACCTACTCATGGAGGAAGCAAGGCGCCCTGAAGATCGTGAGGAACAAATTGACTGTTCTCCATGGACGGATATCTACGGGAAGAACATCCCGAGAAGCGTGAGCAGTCTTGGGGGTCATTCATGAATGCGCAGCTTCCATTTGTTGACCGTGTTCGTAATGATGCTGCTGAGACTCAGCTCGCTCTACATAAGTAACGGGTTGAAGAAGCCCAACAGGGTTCCGATTCGCCAATTCATTAGCCGCATCCAGCAGCTGAATGGCTACTTGGACTTATTGCCCTGTCTTTACTTACTCCAACTGCTACACCAAGCTCACCACTGCGGTGAAGCCGTCGATGACCCGGACCTAGCTAGTCACATATTACGCATGGTCCCAAGGAATTGGCAAGACCAATACAAACTCAGTGGGGCAACGGTACACCCTAACCATCAATCGAAACATCTTTTTCAGAGCTTTCGAAGGGTATTCCTATTTTGTTCTTTTGGACAGTCTTTTGCGAGTTATTGTCAGTTGAATGCAACGGATCGGAACGATCCGATTCGTTCATTCTTGTAGAAAATTGGCATGATTCTACTGTACTACAAAAGAGTTACTTAGTTCGCGCCAAAATTCTTTTTTTAATTTACTCGAAATAAGTTTTGTGGGATCTACTGTCCGGCCTGCTGGGTATCATGATACCTATAGGATACATAGTGCTCCTTTTGTACATAGCCATTTTATATGGAATAATTTCCAGCAGGACAATGCTTTCCATGACACTATGAGTTACTCTGCAAAAATCCTAGAATAGATACATTTTCCATTACGTATGTTGAAACATTCCCTTTTCACTGCTTCACTAAGAAAAATCAGTGGACAATCGTGTTGAACGCTCAAAAATCATCTCCTCTACTCAAAACCTCCTTACAAGTCGGCCTCAATATCAACGTATGCTCGTACTGTGCAGTGTACGATCCCTTCACATCACAGAGTGGAGGGTATGGCTGCACAATCCCCACATCACACAGATTTTTCAATGCTCCCATATATTTCTCTTGCTTGCCAGTGTTTCCATTAACGGCGAAAGAACCCCCATCTTCTCGTTCGAGCCATCGTCGGCAGAATGCCAATGTACCAAACGTTTTGTTGATGTGTCCCAACAGCTTCTTTGCGCGAGGTATGCGCAATGGAACATGAGGACACTCAAAGTTTTTCATAAAGTGTGAACATTCCAGGGCTTCGACAATGTATCCACGCCCAGTGGTTCCAAAGGTTTCAATGGCAAAAACTTCGCCTTCTTCCATTTTAGTCTGGTCGTCGTTTTTCACTATGGGGACGGATTTGCCTCCATGGATGTTGTAGGGTCCTATGGAGTGCCCATTGAGGTTGCGTATGCACTGTAAGTTGAATATTTGAGGGATTGAGAATTGTGAAAATGAGTGTTGATGGAATCACGAGAGCTGAACAAAACACGAATCGACTTGTTATGATGACTGCATTTCTGCACATCATTCAGAACATAGCTAGTTACCTTGACGGGATGCATCTTTCCATCCAACTCGACCTCATAGCTCTCCATAACCTCTTGCACACTTTCCCCCACATCACACAATCTAACATCGATCCCCGCTGCCCTGATACCAGCATTCGTCCCCTCCTTCACTGCTTCCAACAATGGATCGAATCGTGGATTAAAACTGACAGTCCAAGCACAATCAATGATCCTTCCGTCGATTTGCGTTCCAAAATCTACCTTCATAACATCATCGTACTGTAGGACGGTATCATCACCGCAGTTGGGTGTGTACGCGCCGCCACGTGATTAATGCTGCATCCGGTGGGGAAACCAATGCCCCGCTCCAATCCGTTCTCTTGAACGAGAAGCCTATTGCATTCCTCGAGTCGCTCACACATGTCAATGAGTTTGATGCCCGGCTGAATGAAGGATTGCGCATAATGCCGAACTTGTCGGTGGATTTCGGAGGCATGTCGTAGTTTGGAGTATAGATCGGCTTGAAGGCGTTCGGCAGCGCGCAGTTCGGCGGAGGATATGCGATGGGAGTTGGATTCGAGGGGATGTGGTTGAATTTCTCCGGTGGGGAATGGCGGCAAAGACTTGCTGTCACTGCTGATGTTGCCGCTTTCGTCTGCGGACGCCGAGAAGAGGTTGACGACGGGTATGGAAGGCGGCTCTGTCTGTCCATGGGCAAGGTAGTAGTCTGTGAAACTGCCCGCGTTGAGCATGCGGCCTTGGGCCACTTTGGAGGGAGTTCCCTTGGTGAGACTTCCGTTGGTAGCCGCGGCTTTCTTCTTTTTCTTTTTCTGAGTAAGTTTTAACGTCATTGAGAAGTACAAATTATGTAAGGTCGACTCTCCTTAGCAAACACGACGACAAAACACAATGATGGGAACTGACCTTTTTCTTTTTCTTCTTTTTGGCTGCCGTGGCATCCCCTACTACGGACGAGGCAACTCAAAGTTAGAAGTTTTGTTTTTGTTATCAAGGAAAAGCGTGACGGCAAAACTTGCAACATAACGTCATGTTATCAATCAAGCATGATGAACATTCCCTCGTGGGTCTCCTCACCACCTTCGCCGTCTTCTTCCTCGTCGTCTTCATCATCGTCTTCGCGCGGCTCGTGTTCGCCATTGATGACTTGTTCTTCTTCAGTTTTGTTCGTCATGATTATCTTGGACTGTGAATGTCGACACGTCTGCTGAAGAGGCGGGAGATGTTTTTATGAGTGGGGCTCTAGTTGATGTATGTAGCGTGGTTCACGAGGGGGTTGTCGTCTGTTGTAGGTTGTCGTCATGACACATGGCGGGAGCATGGCGGGTGGTGATGTGGTGAACGAGGAGACTGCGAAAGGTTTGAAACCAAGCCCTACGCCGTCTGTCCTGCGTCGTCTGTCGTTCTCATCCATCCCTTTCAATCTCAAATGAGTCTCAACAAGGTAGTACACCATAGCAAACATCTTATTTTCTGGCACAGAAATCAATATGAACGGAATCAAGTGTCTTTTTTCGCATGCCAATTCTCGATGACACCTAAAAACTATGTTGTGTCGATGGAGTAGCATGCATTGTCACATTGACAATGATACAAGATTACAATTTCGGAAAGGTAGATGCATGTGACATATTGAGTGTACGTAGGCAAATTCAGGCAAGAACTTTTTCGTTGGAACAAGAACCCCTATCTCAACGGTTCCTGAGGTATGGAACAAGACCGTCACCAATCCCAAGCCAACATGGAGAAGAAAAAATATAACAATTGACATTAATTATGAAAAGTTACATTGGGAAAGAGTCAACACTGCATTCAAGCCTGGCAAGATAGGCGATGGATCGAATCTAAATCGAACGATATTTACAATAAAACAACCTTCTAACAACGACAACAACACCCATCAATCAATCGACAGTCGACGACGACAGAGCATCATGACCCCACTGAAAGAAGAGCACAAGCAAGGGTCCTTCATGAACAAGAGAACAGCCAGCAGCGATTCGGGGATGAACGAATCGTCGGATTCGTGGACTTCCGCGGTCGTGGCCCACTACGACAACCAAGATGCCTGCGTGGGCGGCAAGAACGGCAGCAGCGTGGGCGTTGCCAGCGTTCCGTCGGACGAGCAGAGCGCTGTTGACGAGAGAAAGATCGATTTCAACAACGAACAAGGCGGCGAGGTCGAAGCTGGCAACGACGGCAGGGAGGTCAAATCGGCGTTTCGGCAGTCGCTCATGGCGACGCACAGTCGAGATTCCCCCCGCGCGGCTCCCGTCGTGGCCAACAGCAACAACAACAACAATACGGCCAGCAACGACAGCTCCTCGAAAAGCCTGCTGCGCCAATCCATGTCGGCAACCATCCTCACACACACCGAGCGAACCTTTTTGGAATCCCTCCTCGCGCTCGAGGGAGAATTGGCCGACCTGCTCTGCGGAGAGGCGCATCGGAAGCTGTCCGCCAACGACGGCGCCTTCGACTCCAGCCAGCACGACACGGCGCTCGGAGTCTTTGGGCTGTGCGACGGGGGGGAAATGTGTCTGAGCACCAGGGTGCCGGGCCATGGCTGGCAGGCTGCCGTTAGTAGCGCTGCCCACGATGATTCGCAAGATTGGGTGCAGACGTGGGTCAGGAGGGGGAGCAGCGCCGACAGTCGTGAGGTCGCCAGCGGTGTTCAAGGCCCGGACATTATTCCTCCGGACCACGACAAGTTGCAACCGAACCACCAGCAACCGAATTCCGCAGCGCCATCTTCCCTGATACGCCAACAGTCCTCGTCCGCGACACGTCTAGATCGTTTAGCCTACAAGAAACGGCAATCCTCCACGGGAAACGATTCCACCGTTCGTCTCTACAGAGCTCATGAGGCGGGACTTGTCATTTCCCAACAGGGATCGGCTCGAAGGAGCTTGGCCAGGCTAGGATTGGAAATTGATCCCAGAAACACTCAGGGCATTGCTTGGGAGCCAATTTGGTGCGGGGGGCGCAGGAGCCTCTCAAGAGCATAAAGCATTCTTTCAGGATGGGGACTTGACTCCGGTATGCACTGGCAACAGTTCCCGTAAAGGCATTGATGACGGTACCGCTGACGGGAACAACAAGCGTGAGGAAGAACGTGCCGTTCGAAACATGGAAGTGAACGAACGAACCAAGCAAAAGCGTCGTCAACATGCTTTGACAGAACTCGATATTCTTGCCAGTCGTTCCAATTATTCACCCGGTTGCATCTCCCCGTTTTCTGTGGGGATATTTAAAAACATGTATGCCTCCAAGCAATTCAGTTTTAGGAGGTCCAATAGTAGTTATTCAAGGTATGACTCTTTCTTGAATGAAAGGGGAGAGAGTGAACCAGAAAATGATAGTGCCGTACAAGAGAGCAAGACGGATAGTACGGCCACCATGAACACCTCGACTTCTTCAGTATCTTCTGTCGTTCAAGCCCAACGACGGGCAGCCGCGAGAGATGATATTTTCCGTCCTTCGCCCACGGAACGGCGTCTCAATTCCCTTCTTGTAAGTGCTGGGTTCAGTACTCCCAAGGGAATGTTGATGGAGGCGGAAGAGGATATGTTGAGTTTGGATAATTCACTGGGGAAATTGTTGTTGAGGGGAGGTCCCAGTTTTAGGGAAGAGACGGTGTTTCGTGGTGACGAGACTGACGAGGCTGCACCCGCGGTTGTGGAGATCAAGGCAAAGAAAAAGGTGAGCTGCGTTGCTTTGTCATTTATTGTCACTGCAAAATTCGTCCGTGTTTCTTCGTAATCCCTAACTTGATCGGCTTGCTCACACTAACGTATGACAGAAGGCAGTGACATCATCGTTGGTGTCATCCCTAGGATCCAACTTTTCCGGTGAGGAGGTAGAGAATAATCAAGAGAATAAGGCACTCAATGGTCCAGACTCACCGACCAATTCAGAAGTTGGCGACCTCCCACCCCTATCCTCGAGAAGTAGTCATCACAAAAGACATAGTACAGTATCCATCATGAAGAGTTCCTCTAGTTCTTCGTTGAGAAAAAGCCAATATCGTCGCAGCGTCTCCTGGGGTCATATTGCTGTTAAGGATTCCGAGAACAGCAGTCCTAGCAAACAAAGTGAGTCCGAAGCTACTGGCATCTCTGTCATATCTTTCCCCAATCTCCGGCGGGCGGCTCCGATACGATCCGACTCCATTGGATCTGCGGCATCAGGAGTTGTATCTATCCCGCCTCTACGTTTGGGAGCACCTCTTCGCTCTGAATCCGTGTCGTCGGTGGCATCCATCCTCTCATCCGGGGCCCCGACGCTTTCTCGAGCTCATCCCATTTATTCTCCGCAAAACTCGTTTGTCCTCGAGCGACTCCCTTCCTTGCACCGTGCTACGAGGCTTCGCTCAGAATCCACCAATACCCTTGGAACGGAGATTGATGATGATTACTCGGCCCATTCGTTCAACGAGTCAGACAACCAGAAACAAAGACTGCGAACCTTTTCTTCCGGTGCGGCATGGGCGAGTCCCTTTGCACCGAAAGATGGCAGCCTCCCAGGCCGCCTTTGTCGCGTCAGTCTTCTGGCACCTCGTTGACAGGTCGCAACATTTTGATTCGTCAGGCATCAAAGAACAACTATGAAGGGGAGGGGATGGAAATTGATGAACTCATCGATGGATCAATGTCTCTTGGTAGTGCAAGAAATTTCAAGAGCATGCTATCGATCGGAGGCGATAGTGTCGTCTCAACACGGAGTCGTTCGTCATTTTCAAGGGTGCCGATTCCAATTCAGTCGTTGGATGATGGTTTTATTGTAAGGAACTTGGATTTCGAAAGGCATTCCTCTGAGATTTTGAGGAGTTTGTCAAACGAGGATTTGTACACGTCTCATAACGTCGAGACTTTGGGAGGTAAGAGATCGAGAATGTTTCTGCATTCGAATATTCATTTTCGCCACATTGGGAATCACCTATGACTTTGCTCTATTCTTTCTTCAAGGCTCAAGCTCAGTGGCTCGCGTGTACGGTGATTTAATGGAAGGTGACTCCAAATCATGGGATATGCAGGATGAACCCTCTTATGCCCCACCCCAAAATGCGTGGAATGTATTTGAAGACGAGTATGCAGAAGAATACGGGGCGTACAACTCTCTCTCATTTCAGATACTTGGAACGTTTGCCGATGATATCTCCTGTCATCCCCACGTACTGTCGCCACCTCTTATGGAGAGCCTTCAAAACTTTCTACCTTCGGGTGTTTCAGAAAATAATTTCTGGCTCAAGTATTCTCTTGTGAGAGACGGCGCTTCTCTCCCTCTCTTCTTCGTCAAGTTCGTGGTGCACAGCACACTTTGATTGCCATGGAAACTGTTGATGGGGAAGTATTTGGATGTTTTACATCCTCGCCATGGCGTAAAACTTGGAATTATTACGGCAATGGGGAAGCATTTCTGTGGCGGATGCGACGAACCCGATCTGATAAGGATGCGCAGCGCTCGATCCTTGATCAGGCCAAATTGGAGAGTGAGTTGGATGTCTTCTACTGGACGGGTCGTAATGATCTTGTTCAACTCTGCACGCATGATATGATTGCCGTAGGTGGTGGAACGTTCCACTCCACTGATGCAGAACGAAGGAGTAGCCTTTCGGATGAAGAGCGTGACTTGCCTCCTCCACAGAGTGAGGTATTTACCAAAGCAGATAAGGGTGGATTTGGGCTGGCAATCGATGCTGAACTGTTACGTGGTACAACATCACCATGTGCCACATTCAATAGTCCTCCACTATCGAAAGCACACGCCAACGGGAGTCCGTTTGAGATTATCAATCTTGAAGTGTGGACTTTGACACCGTGTAATAATGTGGCTGACGCCGAAACTCTGGAGATGAAGAAGCTGTTTTTGGAACCGTATTCAGGTGCACAGTAGGCTCAAGTGTCGGTAATCTTAATCTCAAGGCGTTAATGAAGTTTATGTGTTAATGATATAGCAAGCCTTTTGAGCTGGGATTTTGGTACTAGACGCAATAATACAGTGGGCATATATATCTAGTTCCTTTTGTCTTTGGTCCGTCACTTAGGTCTGTGACCTTAGATTGATTAAGAAACCATCTCTCAATGACTTCAAGAAGTGTATCACCCGGTGGTCTTGGCTCCAATGCTTTCAATCATCATATCATATTTGTTTCTGGTTTTGTGTCCGTTTTGAGCCTCAAGCAAAGATGGTGTCCGGATAGATGATAGAAAGGTGTCAAGAAGGTATCCAAGAGTCACGAAGATCCAGCGGAAGACTGTTCCATTCTTCCGTGGATTTGCCGTGCGTACAAATACTGATCACATGTCAAAACCAGAGCTCCAAGAATACACATCTTGGAACTCCTCACAACTCAACACCAATTGCAGTTTTGACCATGTTCAGTAGGGATTAAGTCCGTCGAATACTTCCTTGGTTGGGATCTGATCAGTCGTGCCATCGCATCTTCGACTAGACTTCTTTTTCTCCCGCCTCCCGATCCTGCCGTGTTCTCAGCCGTCGATGTCGGACGACTTCCCCCAATTTCTCTCCTGGCCACTTCGGCCATCGCCCCGCCATCGGGAGGTCCCTCGCACTCCTCGTCGTCCCCCTCTTCCATCGATCGCGCACCGCAGGACGGTGAGTTTCCTCGACATGGTTCATCTGCTGCCGGTGTTTCTGGTTTGTCTGTTGTCCCGGGGGGGGTAACCACCTCTCCTTCGTCGTGGGTGGGTGTGGATCACCGCTCGGTCGACGATGTCACCGGTCGACTTTCTGCCCTCTCTCGCTCCCTGATGGAGATCGATCGAGACCCTGAAATGGCTCTCGGTACGTCTCTCACTCCCGGTCAAACGTCAGAAGCCGAATCCTGGCCCACTGACGGGGAAATGGCTTTTCACACCCCCAAGATGGAAAAGCCCCCACCTCCTGCCGCTTCCTTCACGAGCTCATTCAAGAACCACCCCAGGAAAGCCGAAGTCTTAGAATTGATGAGCAAGAAGCCCCGCGGTGGCGCTTGTGGCTTATACCGTTTCGACGGTAGTGAAGGTTCCATCTGCGGTGGCAGAGTAGGGAAGGATGAGTCGGGGATGTGTGTGAGGCCTCGGGGCTCCTGCTCCGTGAGATCCCACTCGACCAAGAAAGCCTGGAAAGCACTCGACGCAGCCCAAGAGAGTGGTGCCTATTTCATCCGCTACTCGAAAGGCTCACTCGATACGGTACATATTTCCCCTAACCTCCCTGGAACTGTGGGTGACTCGTGCCCAATAATACAAAGATACAAGAATCAGCTAGCAAGCGTCGAGACTTGGACCGCCCTATTCAGGATGTCCCTGGAAAACCGCCTGCTCACGAGTGAAGAGGACAAACTAGACCTCGACGATGCAGATGCCCTCGTCGCCGCCAATGAAGACTTGTTCGGCGACTCTTTCAAGTCTGGGCGAAAGAAGCCCAGGATCACGGGGCCTCTAGCAGCAAGCCACCCCGACCTTCCTTCCTCACAGAAGCGCCAACACGTTGCCCTCGTGGCTCTGGAAGACAGACTCTTGGAAGATGAACAGAGAATCTACACCCTCGAGTCTGTGGTGGGAGAGGTCCCTGATGACTCGCCGCAGACCTCCCTCCGAACTGGCCTAGGACACCTCGCCTCCAAATTGTCCTCTCTTGACGAGCAGATATTAGTCTTAGAGAACAAAGTCTCGACTCAAGCGAGCACCCTCTCTCAGCTTCACAATGAGGTGAACAGGAAACCTCCTTCCGTGTCTTTCGGGGCCCCTCCAACCTCATCATCACGCGATGACGTGACTCGCCTACGAATGGAGCTCGCAGGCCTTCGAAAGGGTCTACTCGAACTCCTCCGCATGACTCAACTCTTGAGCCAACGGCCCTCAACTTCCTCATCCCTCCCCTCCGACTTTGAGAGGAGATTCACTCCCCTGGCCCTGTTCCACTCCGAACTCACCGCCGTTCGAGCTTCTGTGTCCTCTCTCGAGAGGAAAGTCGAAGTCTCCTTTGGGGGAGTTAGATTCAGAAACCTCGAGGATTGCAAGGCTTTTTTATCTCAACATTGCCCTCAACAAGGCACCACTCCTATCTACCAGTGTTTCACTACCCTTAATTCGCTACTCCAATCTCTCGGGAGCGAAGTCGTCACGGAACAAGACTCCAACGCCGAAGAGGTCACCCGTCATAAGACGGGTAAAACTTCGGCACAGTCGCGAATCTTAGCCTCTTTCAAGTCGCGAACCCCCTCTTGGCTCGTTAAAAATGGCAAGGAAGCCAATGATGACCCCTCCAACGTTGACCCCATGACCGCCATGTCGTCCTTCCAAGCGTGGGACAAACAGGGCGGTGTCTCGGGGCTTGTGCCACAAGCCCTGCAAGCCTTCAAGTCAACTCTCCCAACCCTCGAGTCCCAAATCAAGTCTACGTGCGAGGCCCATCCAATGGCATCCATGGTTTTCATGGAAATGTTGTCCACCTCTTTCCTGTTCATGGAACGATGGTTTGCCAAGACCTCCCATTTTTACCTACGCACACTGATAAATACCTATCAAGGCCCGCTCTTCACGAAGGAGCAGCAACAGTCAGTGTGGGATCTCACCAAGATCCTGTCTCGCGTTATGTTTAATGAGCTCTCGGTTGCCTCCGCCTGCGCCCGCGCCGCATCCACTGAAGACCCTTTCAATTTGAATGCCCTCGTCTTATGGGCATGCGTACAGCATCACGCCGTCATGAAGGCGTTTAAAGACCACGACTTCGAGGGTCACCCCGAAGTCCAACCCAAGGTCCTTGATTATCTGGGGAGGAATGCTGCCCCAAAGCAGTCCGTGTTAGCTCTCGAAAAGCGCCTGGGCGAAGGGCTCAATACCATCTCCCAAGCTCTGACCATAGCCAAACAAGCGAAGGCTACAGCGGACAAGGCGCTCTCGGCAGCCAACAAGGCCCCTGGGGGCGGCAACCCCCGTGCCCCTCGGGGAGCCAAGCGACCTGAAGAAAAGGACGGCTCTTGACTCGCCCCAACTCTTCCTCCCGCCCTGCCAGCTCTTCCTGATGTGCAGTTGCTCGCAGGCCGCCAACCGGTACAGCTGCATCACCGAACCCCACATGGTGTCGTCTCGGGTCGCATCCCCATACGCGAAAGATCGGGCCGGTGCGAGGTTAGGACGCGGGGACCTACCACTTGGCTTTTTGTCGCTCCAGCCCTGGGTTTTGATGTGTTACGTGTGCGCCTTAAAGACACCTCCTTTACGACTGCTTTCTCAACCTTTTGGGACAGCACTCCCTTCATGACCACACGGGCCCGCTGGCTCCACCCCCAAGCCCTTCCCGATATCGTTTTCACGGACCAACAGAGCCTGCCCCCTTTAGAATTTGGGAAATACTGGGACGTTTGGACAGTCCCTCACGTGTTCTTCGATGAGGCCTCGGTACCCGTCTCTCCTCCCCGGGGTTGGCACCTCTCCTCCACCTCCCTCACCCACTCAGAGGTAGGCGGCTCAACTACCTTCCACGCAACGGTCGGGATGCTCCTTCCTCCCCACTTAGCCCCCTACGCCTCGGCCCTCCCCCCGTGTCCTTCGTATCCGCCACAGCCGTGGCGACCTCTTCTAAACGTCCTGGATAGCCTTGGCTCCGGCCCACCTCTCCCTCCCCCACCTTCTGTCACCGCCGCGAACCCCGGCGTTCAGCACTCCGACTCGCTTCTCTTACCCTGGGGCCTTTTCCCCCACGATACCATCTCGGCCACCGTCGCCTGTCCTTGTGTTTATAATTCCTCGAAGTGGGCTCGTCGACCCCTTTCTTCTCTCGAGCTTGGTTCCTTATGGGATCTCCCTATCCGTTTCTTGGACTTCGCACGGTCCTCCTCCAGGGGCTCCTTCCTATCCCCTCTTTTTCGGTCACCGCCAGGGAAGATCCTCCACAGTGGCGCCGACTTGCTCCTCTCTTATTATCTGCCGGGGTTTCCTATTTTTCTTCTCCTCCCAGCGGGACCAAACGCCCCTTCCCACACCACTTCCCCGTGTCAGACCACCCCTCCAAACGCCCCAGGACCACAACTCAGATGTCTCCGTCCCCCTCTTTGTCCTCCAGCCCCACACCAGAATCAACGCCCCCCTCACCTGAGGGGCCCTTGTTTGTTAAGCAAGACGGTCAAAAGGCAGACGATGCCCAGATACCGTTTTCCCTCTGGGACTTTATGTTCGAAGACAGCCTACCCCCCAACTCCCCACGACTTTCAGCCGGTTGGAAGACAGCGTTAAACAATTGGAGACAAGTGGGTCTCTCCTGGTGGAAGCGTTCACTAGTCCGTTCTTTTTGGAGGGACCAGTGGTCGCGCCTCCCTTCCACCCTTCGGTCATCCCTCCTCGAGAAACGAGCTACTTTTGCCCTCAAAGCCACTTTCTCCCCCGACCTCTTGCAAGTGCGCTATTCTTGGACTCACGAAGCCTGGACCTCTTATCATACAGAGTGGAAGGCCCTTAGAAAGAGCAAAGATGCTCGCCTCGACATAGAGGCGGCTCGAGACTGCGTTCGATATGCGTCTCTCTCCTCATGGTGGGAATGGGACGGGGGGTCTCGCCTCCTCTTTTGGCGCTGGCCCGGTCCTTTTCGACACTACGCTAGAGACGGGCAACCGCATCTCTGGACGAAGGCCCCCACCCCTTTTAGACGCCCTCAGCCGGCCCCAAAGAACCCTCAGGACGCCGCGCTGGTCACCGACAAGGTTAGCAAGCTTCGCAGCAAGAACTACTTGGAACTGGGGGAAGTTCGTAGCCTCGTCCCGTATTTCTATGTCCCCAAGGGAACATCTGATGTTCGGGTGGTTTTTAATGGGACCTCTTGTGGGTTAAACGACTGCCTCTTCGCCCTTCACTTCTCCCTGCCTACGGTGGTGGACCTCCTCCGCAGCCTGGACGTAGGTTACTACCAGTCGGACAGTGATTTTCAGGAAATGTTTTACAACTTCCTTTTACATCCGTCCCTTCGACCCTTTGCCGGAGTCGACATCACCCACGTGAAGACTAACGCGGACTGGGAGGCTGAGCGTCGCCGGACGTGGGAAAGATTTTGTCGAAACTATTTCGGCCAGACAGACTCGCCGGGCAGATCCCTCCAAATGGGCACCAAGGGGAAGCTCCTCGCGATGGGCGACCGCCTTGACCCCAAAAACCCCTACCAATGGGATACTGTTTCCCTTAATCTCCCCGGTTCCGACCACTACAACGCCACAAAGCCATGGGTGTGTAAGCGGCGAAGAGACGGGAACATTGCCAGCGATTCGTCAGTATACGTCGACGACGGAAGGCACATGGGTCACGACCACATGGCATGCTGGCAAACCACCAGAAGGTTTTGTTCATTCATTGGATGGCTGGGTATGCAGGATGCCTCCCGTAAACGGACCCTCCCCACCACGAGACCAGGCCCAACTGCGGGAAGTGTCGTCCATACCGAAGGATCCATCCTTCTGACAGTCACCATCGAACGCTGGGCCAAGACCCAGAGTCTCATCGATGAGTTGGACAAGCTCTTAACCAACGACGAACGACTTCCTAAACTCAGGCTCGAGCAGATCCGAGGCTACTTAATTTACATCACTCGGACCTTTAAGTGGGCAGAACCCTATTTAAAGGGGTTACACCTTACCATCGACGGTTGGAGACGGGGACGAGATCCCGAGGGCTACCGAGTCCCAAAGCCAAAGCTCGCACCCGGGAAACGCTTGGTCTGGGAGTGGGATTTCGCCCGCTGGGAAGAGGAAGCCGACTCCCCTGCTCCCCCTCAACAAGAGGCCCCATCCCCTGAATTAGTGGCCCCGGCCCCTCGTTTTCGCTCCGACGTCAATGCCCTTTTGACCCTGTTTGGGGAACCAACCCCCGCTCGCGTGCAGGTTCAAGCCACCCGGGCTACTGCTTTCTACCTGATGGGCGATGCCAGTGGAGCTGGTTTTGGCTCGGCTTTTTGGAACAACGCCTACATCGACTATCAAGCCGGCAGCCATGCCCCACACCTTGCCGAAGAGTCCTCCAACTTTCGAGAAGCCGACAACTTGGTCTCACGCCTAGAGGAGTTGGCGCAAGCCCAAGAACTCGACCAGGCCGAGGTTTTTGTCATCACCGACAACCAACCTTTTGAAGGGACCTTCTACAAAGGTCACTCCGCCTCCAAGAAACTCAATGACATCATCCTCCGCCTCCGAGTCTTGCAGCGCTCGACAGCCTGCATTTTACATGTGGTACACGTGGCGGGCACACGAATGAAAGACTCAGGGATTGACGGACTTTCGCGAGGGGATCTTATGGAAGGGATAATGATCCCTGGCTCTGACCCACTATCTTTCATCCCCTTCCACCTAGGGGCCAACGAACGCTCCGATGGCAAGGTGGCTACCTGGGTTACCTCGTGGTGGCAGGAGCCAGATGGGACACCCTGGGGAGGGTCACCCCTCATCCTCCTACAACCAAACGATTGGTTCGACCTCTCAAAATCAATGGGTCCTCGACTCTGGTGCCCCCCTCCCGCTGCCATGACGGCTGTCTTAGAAATGTTTGCAGAGGACAGAGTAGCCCATCCATTTGTACCCCATGTTTTCATTGTCCCAAGATTGATGACCCATCTCTGGCGAAAATCGCTAAGCAAGGACGCAGACTTGTTGGTTACACTGAATATCAGTCACCCTTTCTGGCCCTCCTCTCAACACGAACCCCTTATTCTTTGCATCATCTTACCCTGCAGCCCCGTCGAGGGATACTACGGCCCGTGGGTGGCAAAAGGAACTCCTAGGTTTACCTCCCTTCAGTCCTACCTTCAAAGAGGGCTTCGTTTATGGGCCGGGGGTAGATCCAGCGAACTGCCTGACCTGGAAGGGCACCTGCCGGGTCTGTGGGGCAACCAAGAGGAATGGCTGCGGTTTGTTCTGCTCGAATTTCTTTCTATGGCGCGGGAACTTCCCCCCGTGCAGGAATGTGTGGTGCGGGGCTTGTTTCACACAGTCCCCTGCAGACCCGTTCCCAATCCTCGAAAGCGAAGCCGAAGACCTGGAAGACATGCCCATGGAGTCCCTAGAAAACCCCGAATTTAGGACCGCCCGAGACGGGGACCACCTCATGGGCGTCCCTTTTGAATGCGATCTTTGTCATTTCAGGAACGTCTCCCTACGGGACCCGGTGTGGAACAGCTCTAAAGATGAGTTTCAACTAGTCTGTATCCGCCGGGTGATACTTGATGTCCTGTGGGCCAGAAGACCCTCCACTGTCGCCCTGAATAGGAGGCGCATGCTCCTTGACTATAGTGAAGCGTCCTCAACCTTCGACCTCAAGCACCTAATTCCCCCCATGGGATGCTCAGAAGTGAGAGACCGAGTGGGAATGAGCATCGCCCTAACCACCATCCTGGCATCGCTCCGACCAGGGACTTATGCCAGACACCTCCAGTTTGAAGCAATGAGGAAAACGCCTACCTGGTACTCAAATGTGTATCATGCTGGCTCGGCCTATGGTAACGACTCCTTGTACGCCAAGGATGAGCGCAAGCTTCATGCCACCGCCTGCCCGACAGCCGGCGAGTGGTTTGTCCGTTCAAACAGGGCGCCAAACTCAGGATGGGAGAGATCCGCCGACAAAATGAGGCCCTTTCCTCCGCGATGATCCACGCAATCCTAACTGAGGTGGAACGAGACTGGTCCATGTCTAGCTGTGACCGCACCAAGGCTTCGCTAGAGGAGTTTGCTTCGTTCCTCCTAATAGGGTACGGATTGGCCCTGAGGGGAGAAGAGATCTCTTTGGTCTCTCTCAAGGGAATGCTAGACACCTGGGTGGAAGCCACCTCTGCCCAACCCACGCCTCACATCATGGTCACCCTCCATGGCCGCTTTAAAGGCGAAACTGGCTTAAGGTGGCACTGTTTGCCCCTGTGCACGGAGACTGACAGCGGTCTACCAAACAAGAAGTGGATTGGGAGGCTCTTGCGCCGGCGACTCATTCTTGAAGACAAGAGAACCGGGTGGCTCTTTGCCAAGGAAGATGGCACTCGCAAAGCTTTCTCTGAATTCGATCCTATCCTCCTGGAGTACCTCAGCAGAGCTAGGTTGGCCAATGATGGTATCATGAGCGTTCTAGCTGACCTCGGAGACTTCAGCTTCCGAAGATCCCTCGCAGTGGAGCCACCACCGAAGCCACCAATCGGGGCGTCCCCGGCCCCATTATTGAACTAATAGGAAGATGGAGGAAGAAAGAAGCCACCCGAGGTTCAGAACCAGGTCTTCCAATGAGACAAGTCTACACAAGGGTCCGGAGTCTGTACAAGGACTCCTTACTTTCAGTAAATCTTTGTGAGTGTTATCTGGGTTACGAGGGGGGTTTTGTTATATTTACAAGCATTATTCTTTCCGTGTCCAGTCAGGCCTGTCCCAGCGGCTGAAATCTCCTGCCCGATAATATGGATCAGGAGCATGTGGCATTCGAGCTGAGCTCATGTCCTTGCCTGCTGAGACCAGACCTGACGGCCCGGTTTTCCTGCATCTGGGACCCACAGCTTCTTCTGCCTTTTGGAAGCGAAAATTTTTCCATCCACCTATGTGTCATCCTCAAGGTAGGAAGGCTGTGTGAGAAAGGCTGAGAGAAGGACATAGAAAAGAAGGGCCAAATTTCTCCCCTGTCGCGTTAAATTTATAAGTCATGTTTTCTCCAAACTGTGATCACTTTGTGAGATCCCTTTGGGACAAGAATTTAGTAAATCAAGTAAGACACCGTTTCGAGCCTCAAGCAAAGATGGTGTCCGGATAGATGATAGAAAGGTGTCAAGAAGGTATCCAAGAGTCACGAAGATCCAGCGGAAGACTGTTCCATTCTTCCGTGGATTTGCCGTCGCGATACAAATACTGATCACATGTCAAAACCAGAGCTCCAAGAATACACATCTTGGAACTCCTCACAACTCAACACCAATTGCAGTTTTGACCATGTTCAGTAGGGATTAAGTCCGTCGAATACTTCCTTGGTTGGGATCTGATCAGTCGTGCCATCGCATCTTCGACTAGACTTCTTTTTCTCCCGCCCACCCGCCCATGGGTTTTGTTATATTTACAAGCATTATTCTTTCCGTGTCCAGTCAGGCCTGTCCCAGCGGCTGAAATCTCCTGCCCGATAATATGGATCAGGAGCATGTGGCATTCGAGCTGAGCTCATGTCCTTGCCTGCTGAGACCAGACCTGACGGCCCGGTTTTCCTGCATCTGGGACCCACAGCTTCTTCTGCCTTTTGGAAGCGAAAATTTTTCCATCCACCTATGTGTCATCCTCAAGGTAGGAAGGCTGTGTGAGAAAGGCTGAGAGAAGGACATAGAAAAGAAGGGCCAAATTTCTCCCCTGTCGCGTTAAATTTATAAGTCATGTTTTCTCCAAACTGTGATCACTTTGTGAGATCCCTTTGGGACAAGAATTTAGTAAATCAAGTAAGACACCTCGTTTTCCTTGGAGTCATGGCAATCAAGTGAACTTGGATTAGTGCGGTCGAGGAGATGTGCGTTTAAATTTGGTCCTTTATGGAAAGATGAAGACGGTAAGGTCGAATCTACTAACTTTGATGATCCGTCTAGCTGACACATCGGTATTATGGATTGAAGACTTGTATTACAGAATTGACTACGAGAGAATCCATCCATCATAACTTTACTAAGTTGACTTCTACTTTATCATCTTTGAACCACCTTAATCTTGTATGGCTTAGACTAATCTCACGTACTCACTGCCCTGCACGAATAATTCTCTGTACATAAAATCAGCCTTCTTCACTCTGCAACAACGTTCTTTTTCTTCCCCCCTCCTGTAATCTCCAATTGCGCCTCGCCCAATTTCTTCAAAATGACCTCATTCGTTTCCCCGCCAAATCTTTCCTTCAGTGCCTCAATAAGCAGCCCCTCTAACTCTTGTTGGCGTGCCATCATCTTCTTCTTCTCCTTGTAAAAGGAGAGTTTGAGAGTTGACAATTCTGAACTCAATTTCTCCTCCTTGCTCTCTCCAGCAGCTTCAGTAGCTACGCTTTCACCATTCGCCTTTATCCTTCTATTCTCTTCCATGATCTTCCCGATCGTATTCTGCAGCTCCTCATTCTCTTTGGCTAATAATACCAAGGCCTGATCACTCTCGATCAATCTTCGTTCCATACTCTTCTTCTCCACAATCCAATCAACAACTTCGGAGGATCCGGATCGTGATTCTTTTATATCGAAGGAAATATGGTGATTGATTGGTTGCACTTCTCCCAATGCAACAAGGAGTTGTGCCTTCTCAGATGTTACGACGCTAAGGCAGCGGTCGGCTTCGACGAGGCGGGCTGTAGATAGAGAGAGTGTGCGAATGGACATGCAAAGGAAATGGGTTAAGTGGTGTTTGCGACGAAGGTGCGAATATACGCAAGGGATTGCGCTAACTACAAGAATGCAGTTGTACCAGTACACACCTTGCAGATCCATTAACTGGGAATCCTCCATCTGCACCTCGCCCGACGAAAGCTTGGCACTCATGGCCTCCAATTCGTCCTTGAGAATCTTGATTGGATCTGTCTGAGCATTGCTAGCCTTCACCTTGTCTTCAAGTGCCTCATTTTTCTTCTTAGCCTCAGCCAATTCCTGAGCCAGTACATTCTTTTCAGCACCAAGACGTCCAATGCACTGCTCCGCACTTACTAAACTGACTTGAATAGATGAGAGCTTGGTGTTGTTGAGTTGTTCGTCACAAAGCTCTTTACGCAGTGCATCCATCTCTTTACGAAGTTGAAGCTGTGCTTGGGCTTCACGTTCAAGACGTTTCTTGAAGGATTCAATCTCAAAGTTGTGGTCTTGGCCCAATTTGGCAGCGTGTTCAGCTGCGTGGGCTTTTTCCTTCTCCAATCGGGCTGTGTATGCCATCTCTCGTTCGAGGCAGCGCTTGGCATCTTTCAGGGAAGCGGTGATGCTGGAGATAATTTCTTCCATTTGTTGATTGCGAGCTTTGATAGGGTGGACCGATTCAGCAGCGGCGGCGAGACTTTTATTTTGCGTTTCGAGCTGAGCATTTCGATCGGCCAATAAGTCGATTCGTGCAGCGAGGGCGGATAATTCCTCTGCGCAACCACCGTTCTTGGTCTTGAGCTGCTGAATTTCGAGCTGCATTTCTTTTTCCGCGTCTTTGAGGCATTCGATCTCGTGATTTTTGCGCGTGACGTCGGTCTCCAATTCCAATACTTTTTCTGTGAATTCGGCAATGAGGGCGGAGTCTTGCTCGAGCTCTTTTTCGACTAGGTTTCGAATGATGTCGATGGATTCAATGCGTTCCAGCATCATTTCTCGGAGCTTACTAGTGTCCTTGGTGGGACCCTCTTCCATCTCCCTGGGCTCACTGACATCACTTCGTTCGCTGGCTGCTTCACTGATCTCGCTGCACACGCTGGCGTTTTCATCAGGGATTTGTTCATTGGCCGTGGCGTACGTGATTTCGTCGTCCATGGTTGCTAAATCGGTTAGAGATACAGTGTGCGATGGTGCTTAGCGCTGCTTTCTTTGAATTCTGGCCCGACAGCATGCAGTTGGAGGCGTTGAAAGTGTTCTGATGACAATATGCTGTTGGGCAGAAGGGGTCCTCCCAAACACATGATTTTCATATTATAGTACCATACATCCTATTATTGCAGGGAGAGAACCCTGGATGAATCTTTGGCATCAAATCTCGCCACACACGAGTAGCCTATAGAAAGATACCGAGAATGGAATCAAATCTGCTCACATCGTTATCATGTGTATCACTTCATTTGAATTGAAAGAGCATAGCAAATTTTGTTTTCGATACGCTAAAGGTTAACTATGACTATCACTGTCTACATACGGAGTTTCTCGACAGTAGTCGAAGCGAGCAAAACATTTTTTCCGGTTCGTTTGATATTCAAGTGCTTTTGAGCAAGGCATAGATTCATTTAATAATTCTACATAACCATTCCATTTTGTTCGAACACATAACAAGCAGGACACTACTTTTGACTATTGCTGCTATCGCTAGATGATGCACATGGGTTCTCCATGATAATTTTTTGACGATGGATGGTACCATACAAACCTATCATGAAAAAAAGTGCTCAGTGTCAAAGTTTCGACAGCAGTGGGGCTGCCTTTGTCTGCATCGCGCACGCCGATAGACAAGAGCACCACCCACACGATCTGCATCGCGCCCATAACAATTGAAATCGCTCGCCGCTGACTTTGCCCATCGCCATGGAAATTCCCGAGTCGCCGTCGCTATCGCCGTCTCCACCAATCTCGCCACTGACATATGACCCATCCAATGAAGACCTATCGGCGTACCAATGGAGCTATGAACACATCGGCCACAGTGACAGCGACACCATCAACAACAAGGCCACAACGAAGCACGAGAGAATCGTGAGCGAAGAGCTGGGCTACATCGTGAGCGCTCTCGAGGCCACTCCGAAAGCGGGCGTTGCAAGCGATCGCAGACGATTACAGAACCAAAGCAACAACAGCAACATGAACGATACCTGCTCGGTCCGTGACGTGATGGCCGGTGAGAGGAATGGAGAAACCAACCAAAATACAGATGCGGACGACGATGAGAGCGCAGCGTCCAAGACCTCGCGATTCAGCATACGGAGAAAACGTGTCGGCAGTAATGGAAGCGTTGCCTCATTCTCCACAGTATGGCGGCGTATATACAAGTCTTACGACGTGAACGATGGCGCCGACCAAGTCAAAAGAAACGACACTTCGGGAACTTCGCACGAGGACGGCGGTTCGGATGATGCTAGCTTGAGAGAGAGGGGAGAGAACGATTTGTTTGCTCTTGAGGTTGGCCTTATGTTGTAAGTCGAGTTTATGCCAAGTATCATAGCACTGCATCCCAAGCAGACATTTTCATCATTGGAGTGTGTTTGCTGTCTCTTCTTTAAATAACACTATATTTGTCATTTCGCATTTCTCGGTTAACTTGGTATCACCAGCTCTGCCGACGATGGAGACACCATTGCCAATGCTGATCTCTACTCTCAGTGCATATCAAACATTCTCACCATGGATTCCGCAGAGAATGGATGCACTGGAGACGGTGCACCATCTTCCGATCTATCAGCATACTTGAATCAACATCGTCATACGACCTTTGTTCCAAACAATCTAACCAGTTTCGATACTAGTGATGATGATGACGATCGAATCGGAAATTACATTCACAATCCAAATTATGCGATTCCACAGCAGAGTGAAGGCAGTCGCCCACAGCAAACTAACCACAACCACCAGCAGGAGCAGTTCTTCCATGATAATGCCAGCGACACAAATACAACCATACGTGACGATCATGGCAATAGACTGCCACCCAATGCCAAAGCCATTCTAGCAATCAAGAAAAATCACCGCCTAAACAATAATACTAATCCCACCTCCACCAATCACCCTTCGACGAACAACCTCACCACATCCCAACAACAACAACATGTGTACAACAACACTGTCTTTCCACCCATCCAAAAGACATCTTCCGACAGCCTACAATCCAAAGAAGAAATGGAGAAACGTCTCCGTGATCTAGCCGGTCAACTATCGATTGATTGGCGATCTGGTCCTACCACTTTCATTGCTTCTCCTGCGCTAGCGAGGCGTCTTCGAGACTTTCAATTCGCACGAGAAAAGCGCAGGAAAAAGTATGGCGTCGCAAAACCATGGGGCATCTTAGGACTGTACGATCACCTGGCGGGAGTACGAGTTGACGTGGAATGGGCCGAAGACGCTGCATGGAGGAGACTCAATGGAAAACCATATCTCACATGGGGAGACTTCGAATCGCACAAGAATTCCGGAAACAATCGACCCTTCTTTACGTACTTCATAGTGTCCATGTGCACATCTATGATGTTTGCGGCTTGGTTTGTCAATGGGTGGAGGTTTGAGCCCATCACGGTAAATCCGATGATCGGCCCGAGCGCCGAGACATTGTTGAGATTGGGTGCCAAGGATTCATACTCAATTGTACATGACAACGAAATTTGGAGACTTGCATCGCCAATGGTACTGCATGCGGGACTTATTCATTACATACTTAACATGTTCGCTCTGTGGTATGTGGGCAAGGCAGTTGAGTTGATTCATGGACATTTTCAGGCAATTGTGCAGTTTGTTGTTCCTGCAATCGGTGGGACGATCCTCAGTGCGATTTTTTTGCCGCAGTATATCACAGTAGGGGCGAGTGGTGGTATCTTCGGATTGATCGGAGCCTGCATTTCTGGTAAGTGCTATCGTTGCTTGTTGGTGTGACCTGTATAGTGATTTCTTTTCTTTTTGGATTCTTCAGATGTAAACGTTCTATCGACCCATCCCGCAGATATTGTCATGAACTGGAACCTACTTTTCAATGAATTCGTCAATGAACGTGGAGCCCGAATCAGTCACGCAAGGGTATTGATGGTCCTCTTTCTAGACATTATTGTCAATTGTCTACTCGGGTTGACACCTTTTGTTGACAACTTCACACATTTGGGCGGCATGATCTACGGCTTTCTTTGTGGTCTCAGTACAATTCAAATGGTTTCACTGCGTTTTTTTGGAGATGACAGGCACTGCGCTCACAAAGCCAAGCTGTTTATCTTTAGATTCCTTGGGCTCATTATCAGCATAGCAGGAATCATTACATCAAGTATTTTTCTCTTTTCTGGCGATGGCGTGACAAATCCATGCCCTTCTTGCACGTACATGTCTTGCATTGCATTCCCACCCTGGACTGGCAAAAACGACAAATGGTGGTATTGTGACGAATGCAGTCAAGCCACAGCGGAGGGCACTCTGAATACAGCAACAGGGAAGTTTATTGAGATGGATCTTACTTGTCCAGATGAAACAATTGTGAATGTGAAGCTGGATGAAACGTGGCCACAGGATGAGGTGGGTCTGGAGGCTATGTTACCAATGCTATGTCGTGAAAGATGTTTTTGATGTTGTTTCGAATGTTTATTTTGGGTAATTGTATAAGTTCGAGTCTTGCTTACTTTATTCTCTACTAACAATAATTATTAGAGGTAATTGATTGCCCAGGATTTCTTTCAAGTACTAGGCAAGAAGTGTGAATAAATGCAAATTTTCCCCTGGCACTCTGGCTCTTTGATTGTGGGAGAAACCTCACCAAAGTAACGGCCGAAAAAATCATCATCCAGATTAAAAGCTGTGCTTTGCTCTAAACACAAACAATCCAGAGTCAGTGCTGGAGGTGAAAACATTTTTAGGCTGATGGAACCTCTCTAATCTTAAATAGCTATTTAACATATTCATTTCTAATGTAAATCATTCATTGGTTGCAATAAAATGAATTGCCACAACACAAACAAGCTCATGCATGAAATCTCACATCTTTCCATGAAGTACAGTACTTCAGCGAGCCTTTCTGTATCAGCTCACATAGCATACTTTTTGGTTAGTTTCAAATTCCTACCATATTGATAGCAACACCATTCATGAATGTGGTTGTCCAGATGACAGACTGGGACATCACTCAGTACTCTGTTCAAAAAGTCACCAAGATACTAATCCAATTGCATGGGTGATGGTCGATTCAATTATCAACACATTAAGGAAAGATTGAATGTTGGGATTTGTTCTTTAGAAGGGTCATCAAACAGTGTCATTCATCTAAATAGTGTAGTCTTCATACAACATCAAATGTCAATGGATAAAGTACCAATATGTTTGATGAAAGCTACCATCTTGATGTGAATTTTATTCATCACAAATTGGAGAAATTTGTGAATGGCTCTGTAAAAACCGTAGAGGAATGTTTACATTGCATACATCCGCAATCCACAGCCATGTTGGGTATCATCAAATGATGGTTTGTTTGGCAGTTATGGTAGATGTGAATGTTTGGGCATGATCCTTCACATGGGACCCGATTTTGCAGTTTCATTGAGAGGAGCAGGTATTCACACATGAAACATGTTTGTATTACCTATAGACTTGTATGCAGATGTCATCATGCATTTGATGAGACTTTTTTGGGAAATCTTGGTGGGTGTCTCTAGTTTTTGATGAGCCACCAGGCTCCGGAGTAGTTTTTTGGCCTTCTCAATACTTATGTGGAAAAGTGGTAGGCTGTGTATAGATACAGGCCATTCTATCTGATAGCATCAACTGCTCCTTGGGTGTGCACAAATAATTTCCCGGGAGTCCCTTGTGACCACACACCGAATCTCAAGTCCACATTTTCAGGCAGCTAGAGAATCATGGTACTGGCTGTAGTATCTATTGCTGTGACTTATTGAATCACATCCTTTTAGGTGTGTATGAAATGGGAAATGGCTGGGTATGGTTTACTTGGTCCCAGGTGCCTTCCACTCTTGTATTTTACTGCTTTAGAGGTGCTTGTTCTTGTTCTCCTCGGTGTCACTCCAAGGCATGTACCAATGAACAAAACATTGACAAAGCTCTTGTTGTACAATATTTATATGTCAATAACACAGGTGAGCTATGCAAACTCTTTTTGTTTTTGGTTGATGAAGAGTCTGCTAACATAATGGAATTGAGGGGATTTGGTTGGATGTTCAGACAAGAAGGTCACAGAAATTGTTGTCAATAGATTGTGACATAAGCTGTTTGGAGATAAAAAGTATTTTGTAATACTTTTGTAGGTTAATGTGTAGTACTTTGTTGGTGTTGATAGTTGTGAGCTTCTTTTTACAGATTACAATGGTAAAATGAGGATGAAACGAAAATGCAATCCATTTAACCCAAAAACAAAACTGTCTAGATTGTACAGAGCGTTGGTATGTTTCTACTCTTCTCATGGGTGCTCTCTTGGGGGCATTCTATTGTGGTAGCAAAGATTCAAAAGTATGAATCAGTGTCCCTGAAACCTGGAAAGATTCCTTTCCACTTGTGGGATTTACCCCTTTTTTCATTCAAGTAAAAATACTTAGTCATACTGACTATTGCAGATTCCTGTCTATACCAAAAGGTTGTTAGTATAAATGTATGATGACACATGGTGTTGTCGTTGGTGTCATTAATTGGATTCATAATGATCAAAACTTTACTGAAAGCACATGATGGTGAAACAGTCGACATAATGCATCAAAGTTAGAATGGATTGTGGGAAATGAGATAGAATCAAAGGGAGGGATGACAAGATGCATGAAACAATGAAGAGAATCATCAAATGCCATCAAACAAAATGAGTGAACATGGAAGTGGCACTATAAGACTTATCCTGTATTGGTCTCATTCAATTCACGATTCAGCATGATCATTATCACATTTGACCACTCCCCGGTTTCAGGTATTTTCGAGAATTACAATGATGCCCATCAGCTTATATTGGTTGATGACCCATATCTGATTGATGTGGCTCGGCGTGGGAACTTAATAAAATGTTAAGTACAGAATGAAAAGCAGCAAAGTCCTGGACATTGGTTGAGTCATCTAATACAACAGTCTGAGTCTGGGATGATGGTGAAGACTGCACTAGTTGCAATAAATGTTGCTGGGTAAAGAAAAGCCCCCAAATTATTGAATGAATCGACTTTCATCAAGTACTCAATCATTAGGAGATGGTGGAGAAGATAGAGGAGAAGGTGAAGGAGAAGAAGGGAGAGAAGAAGGAGGAGGAGGAGGAGGAGGAGGAGGAGGAGGAGGAGGAGGAGGAGGAGAATGAGCAAAAGGATGAGAGTGATGCAAAGGGTGAGAAAGAGCGGAAAGAGGAGGAGGAGGAGGAGGAGGAGGAGAAGGAGGAGGAGGGGAGGAGGAGGAGGAGGGGAGGAGGGGGAGAGGGAGGGGAGGGAAAGGAGGAGGGGGAGGGGGAAGGAGGAGAGGAGAAGGGGAGAAGGAGGAGAGGAGGAGGGGAGAAGGAGGAGAAGGAGGAGAAGGAGGAGAGAGAGGAGAGGAGGAGGAGAAGGAGGAGGAGAAGGAGAAAGAGGAGAAAGAGGAGAAAGAGGAGAAAGAGGAGAAAGAGGAGAAAGAGGAGAAAGAGGAGAAAGAGGAGAAAGAGGAGAAAGAGGAGAAAGAGGAGAAAGAGGAGGAGGGGGAGGAGGGGAGGAGGTGAAGGCGGAAAAACATGCCCATTTTGCTTCACATCAAGTTTTTGAAAAATCTTGACATTGTTGTGTCACCTGACTTGAATATGAATGAAACAGTCTCATGTGAAATAAATTAGGATTAAGTTGGTCATACTAGAGTCTCTTATTTTCAGGTTCCAATTAAAAGTAGTCTATAAGGTACCGTACCTTTGGAGATAAAGTAGAAGTTGTTGTCACTAGATTCACTGGATTAAAGTGATCAATGGAAGTTAACTTTGCAACTGAGACTACAAGATAAAATAGTTGGTTTGCAGCAGTTTAAAGGGGTTTTAGGGTGTTGTCATAATTTCATTGTTGCTTTGTGATTCATTGTAACACGACAAACAAACGATTTGATTCACCCATAGACGAAGCAGCGAGAGTTGCTCTAAGATCTACTGAGATGCAATAGCTTCACTTCAGGATTACGACTGGTGTTTATTTTCTTTTATTTGGAACCATAGAAAGGGAATGCTTAATCGCGCTCATAATTAAGAATAGGAGACAACCAGCGCTCAGCTATGGGAAGGTCCATGTTTTTTCGCTTCGCATAGCTTTCGACTTGGTCTTTTCCAACTTGACCAACAGCAAAATAACATGACTCAGGGTGAGCAAAAACCAGTGCCGATACGGAGGCTGCAGGAATCATACTAAGGGACTCAGAAAGAGTGATTCCAGCAAGTTCCTTTGCTTTGATAACATTCCACATGGTTGTTTTTTCTGTGTGGTCTGGTTGTGATGGGTACCCTGGAGCAGGCCTAATCCCAACATACTTGATTTTCAGAAGGTCTTGCTCGCCAAGGATTTCATCTTGAGCATATCCCCACATATCCATGCGAATTACACGGTGCAGGTACTCAGCAAAGGCTGTCGCGGATATCATAGAGCAACGAAATATGTAAGTCAACAAGGGTCGAAGAGACGACACATTCAAAAATCCAGTTCATTCGAGGTGTATTTGACAAAAAATAAAGAATAGGCCGGACCCAGAAGATAAGGCAGGAGTACTCACCTTCGACAAACCGATCAGCAAGAGCTTGAGACATGATTTTATTATAATCATCGTGCTCACTTTCATATTTCTGAACGAGTGCTTCACAGCCGAAGCAAGAAACAGCAAACATGCCCAAGTGATCCTTGTACCCGGAAGGGGCAATGAAATCGGCTTGACTTAGGTAGGGATCATCGCTCTCTTTCTCTGCTTGCTGCCTCAGCATGCAGAATGTATCAAGGGGCCGTCCTGCTTGGCGATCCTCTTCACTAGCAAAAATTTGAACATCTTCACCATCTTCAGTGCAATTGGCAGGGAATAATCCAACAACTCCTTTCAAGTGCATGCTCTTATTCGCAATAATCTCCATCATAAGCTTTTGAGCATCATCAAATAGCTTCTTAGCTTCGCTACCGACAGCTTCGTCGTTAAATATTTTTGGATAGCCACGGTTTGGGTAACGTCCACGAAGCTCCCATGTTTGGAAGAATGGGTTCTGTTTACGAGATGGAATAAGGAGACGGTAGGATGAGAAGAATAGATTAAATCCAATGAACATTGAATCCTGAAAGGCGTACCCAATCAATGTAAGGAACGACATCTTGAAGGGTTACGTTATCAATCAGTGTAACACCAATTTTATTTGGCGCTGGTGCTGGTGGAACTGCATCAAAGTCAATTTTCAGTTTCTGAGCCTTGGCTTGGTCGAAGGTCATGAAGTAGCGGTCCTCAAGTCCTGCATAGTAATCCTCTCGCATCTGCAACAGAGTGGGTAGGGTAAGATAGTTGCGTGACGTTGACACTTAGTTATCAGTCGTAATCTTGAACATTCAAACTTACCTCATCATATTCTTCCATAATGTCAGTAACGTATTCCTCTTTATTCTCGCCAAGCAATGAAGAAACAACGGTTACCGACCTCGATGCATCCAATACATGGATGACAGGGTGCTCGAGGGTGAAATAGTTAGGAGAGACTTTCACAGCTGTGTGCATCTTGGATGTGGTGGCACCCCCAATTAACAATGGTTGCTTGTAACCCCCCTTCGATAGCTCCTTGGCAACTACAACCATCTCATCAAGTGATGGTGTGATCAATCCCGACAGTCCAATAACGTCAACATTGTACTTCTTCGCCTTCTCGAGAATAAGTTCGCAGGAACACATGACGCCAATGTCATAAACTTTATAGTTGTTGCAGCCAAGGACAACCGCAACAATGTTCTTTCCGATATCATGCACATCACCCTTTACAGTAGCCATGAGAACTTTCCCTGCGTGAAATTTAAGACAGGAAGTGATATATTGAGTGTGCACACAAACTAAATCTATGATGAAGGTTCATTGAAAATCTTACCAGCAAAATTGGAATCATCATTTTCGTCAAAATCTTCAGGATTCTTTCCTTCAGCTATCAACTTCTCTCTCTTTTCTTTCTCCATGAATGGGATAAGGAACGCAACAGCTTTCTTCATCACTCTAGCTGATTTAATGACTTGGGGCAAGAACATCTTACCAGCCCCAAACAAATCCCCTATAATATTCATTCCGTCCATGAGTGGGCCTTCGATAATATGCAGAGGTTTCTCAGCTTTTTGGCGCGCCTCTTCCACGTCTTGGTCAACGTACTGAGAAATGCCATGGATGAGAGAGTGTTCCAGACGTTTCGTCACATCTAAATCACGCCAGGAAGTTTGCTTGACTTCGGAGGCACCTCCACCATTCTTCAAAGCCTCCATGCGATCCTTCTCTCTCTTCGTCAACTCCAACATAACATCAGTCGCATCGGGTGTCTTGTTAAAGACCAAGTTCTCACATGCAACGCGGATATCAGGTTCAACCTCAGAAAGAGCGAGCATCTCATGAGCATTCACAATACCAACATCCATCCCTGACTCTAAAATAGCATTGTGAAGGAATACTGAGTGAATAGACTCACGTATCTTCATGACTCTGAAAAGAGGGAAAATAGGTAAAACCAATGAAAACGAATTGGAATGATGGACAGTCAAACTTGGATCGATTACTTACCCTCTAAAACCAAATGACAGGTTCGAAATGCCGCCGCTGATCTTCACATAAGGACAGATCTCCTTGATTCTCTTCGTTGCGTTGATGAAGTCCACACCGTAGTTTGCATGCTCCTCCATCCCCGTTCCAATCGTCAACACATTCGGGTCGAAAATGATATCCTCCGGAGGGAAGTGCACCTCATTCACAAGAATGTCATACGAGCGCTTACAGATCCTTACTTTTTCCTCCTCCGTCGCTGCCTGTCCCTCCTCGTCGAATGCCATTACAACCACCGCGGCGCCGTGCTTTTTCAACAACGTGGCCTGCTCTTTGAACAGCTCCTCCCCGACCTTCAATGAAATCGAGTTCACGATGCACTTCCCTTGGCACCACTTCAAACCAGCCATCACAATTTCAAACTTCGACGCATCCAGCATGAATGGCACCTTCGCCACCTCTGGCTCTGTCACTGCGATCTTGACAAACTTCTGCATGGCTGCGAGCCCATCCAGCATGCCGTCGTCTACATTGATATCAATCACGTGGGCGCCATCCTCCACCTGCTTCTTGGCAATGTCCATGGCAGTGCCATAGTCGCCAGACATCATTAGCTTCTTGAACCGGATAGAGCCAGAGATGTTGCAGCGCTCCCCCACGTTCAAAAAGGGAAGGCCCAGATGGTTGTGCACGTCCTCCACAACAAGGTCCTCCAATCCAGACAGCCACATCTTGGGACGACCCACGTCCGGCAGCTTGCGAGGCTTGTAGCTCTCAGACATTTCTCGAATGGCTTTGATGTGTTGTGGCGTAGACCCGCAGCATCCCCCAACCATGTTGAGCCAACCCTTCTCAAAGAAGACTTTGTTCTGAACCGCCATATCTTCTGGTGTTTCATCATATCCGCCCATGGCATTCGGCAAGCCTGCATTCGAATATACATGCAAAAAGCACTCCACACAGTTGGCAAGCTTCTCCACGAAGGGAGTCATATGCTTCGCTCCAAGAGCGCAGTTCAAACCCACACACATCGGCTTGGCGTGACGGATCGATGCGTAGAATGCCTCTCCGGTCTGCCCCGACAAAGTACGACCCGATTGATCGACCAGAGTGCCCGAAACAAACACGGGAATGTCAAGGCCACTGAACTCCAGGTACTCCCCGATGGCATACAAGGCTGCTTTGGCATTGAGGGTATCGAAGATTGTCTCAACCATGAGAATATCTGCCCCGCCATCCATCAACCCCACGACCTGCTGGAAGTAAGCATCCACCAGCTCATCAAATGTCACATTGCGAGCAGACGGATCCTCCACGGACGGAGAGATTGAGCCGGTCCTGTTGGTCGGACCCATCGCACCTACAACGAAACGGGGCTTGGTGGGATCCCGCGCTGTCACTTCGTCGCATGCCTCGCGAGCCAAACGGGCACCGGCATAGTTTAACTCATACACATAGTCCTCCATTTCGTAGTCAGCCATGGCTATGGTTGTGGATGAGAACGTGTTGGTCCCAATCAAATCCGAACCGCCCACCTCCAAGTACTCAGTGTAGATGCCCTTGATGATGTGGGGCTGGGTTATGGAGAGTTGGTCGTTGTTTCCTTTCATGTTGCATGACCAGTTGGCGAACCTCTCTCCTCTGTACTCCTCCTCCTCGAGCTTGTTCTTCTTGGCGTAGTTCTGGATCATAGTACCCATGGCACCGTCGTAGATTGCAATGCGGTTGGTGAAGAGTGATGTGATGTATTCACGTACACTGTCGCGGCCGCGCACGAAATGAGGAAAGGACTCGGGGTATGTGTCGTTGGGTTGTGCATAATCGATGCTTGGTGGGGTGGGGAGGGTCGACCCAGCACGAATGGCAGTGATCTTCTCGTGCGTGAGCCTGGAGTTGCAGTAATGGTTGGGAACATGGTTCCGGGCAGCGTCAGAGGTGGGGAGCGGTGGCTCTGCGGCTGGCTTCGGTGAGATGTTGTCATAATCAAACTGTTTGCGGGGAAGTTTGGGCATCTTTCCGCGGGGTTTACGCGGCGGAGGCAGTCCTGGAGCGATACGATTGACGAACAATGATCAGAATGCTTCAAAACGATGAAAGAATGAGTTTCGAGGGGCGGGCCGACAAACCTTTCTTTTTGGCATCTAGATATGCTCGCTCCCAAGCAGTGCGCTCAAGCATATCGTCAGTGGCTTCTGGTGTCTTGTTAAACACCAAGTTCTCGCATAACTCTTTCATGTCATCCTCCAGCTCACTATATGCGATCATCTCGTGGGCATTCACAATACCAACATCCATCCCTGACTCTAAAATGGCATGCTGTAAAAACACTGAGTGAATAGACTCACGGACTTTCATCACTCTATTTTTCGACAAAAACGAAAGTCAATTGGTGATTGCCAGACAAAATATTAAGAACATAACGGAAATCATGACACTCACCCTCTAAAACCAAATGACAGGTTCGAAATGCCGCCGCTGATCTTCACATAAGGACAGATCTCCTTGATTCTCTTCGTTGCGTTGATGAAGTCCACACCGTAGTTTGCATGCTCCTCCATCCCCGTTCCAATCGTCAACACATTCGGGTCGAAAATGATATCCTCCGGAGGGAAGTGCACCTCATTCACAAGAATGTCATACGAGCGCTTACAGATCCTTACTTTTTCCTCCTCCGTCGCTGCCTGTCCCTCCTCGTCGAATGCCATTACAACCACCGCGGCGCCGTGCTTTTTCAACAACGTGGCCTGCTCTTTGAACAGCTCCTCCCCGACCTTCAATGAAATCGAGTTCACGATGCACTTCCCTTGGCACCACTTCAAACCAGCCATCACAATTTCAAACTTCGACGCATCCAGCATGAATGGCACCTTCGCCACCTCTGGCTCTGTCACTGCGATCTTGACAAACTTCTGCATGGCTGCGAGCCCATCCAGCATGCCGTCGTCTACATTGATATCAATCACGTGGGCGCCATCCTCCACCTGCTTCTTGGCAATGTCCATGGCAGTGCCATAGTCGCCAGACATCATTAGCTTCTTGAACCGGATAGAGCCAGAGATGTTGCAGCGCTCCCCACGTTCAAAAGGGAAGGCCCAGATGGTTGTGCACGTCCTCCACAACAAGGTCCTCCAATCCAGACAGCCACATCTTGGGACGACCCACGTCCGGCAGCTTGCGAGGCTTGTAGCTCTCAGACATTTCTCGAATGGCTTTGATGTGTTGTGGCGTAGACCCGCAGCATCCCCCAACCATGTTGAGCCAACCCTTCTCAAAGAAGACTTTGTTCTGAACCGCCATATCTTCTGGTGTTTCATCATATCCGCCCATGGCATTCGGCAAGCCTGCATTCGAATATACATGCAAAAAGCACTCCACACAGTTGGCAAGCTTCTCCACGAAGGGAGTCATATGCTTCGCGCCAAGAGCGCAGTTCAAACCCACACACATCGGCTTGGCGTGACGGATCGATGCGTAGAATGCCTCTCCGGTCTGCCCCGACAAAGTACGACCCGATTGATCGACCAGAGTGCCCGAAACAAACACGGGAATGTCAAGGCCACTGAACTCCAGGTACTCCCCGATGGCATACAAGGCTGCTTTGGCATTGAGGGTATCGAAGATTGTCTCAACCATGAGAATATCTGCCCCGCCATCCATCAACCCCACGACCTGCTGGAAGTAAGCATCCACAAGCTCATCAAATGTCACATTACGAGCAGACGGATCCTCAACGGACGGAGAGATTGAGCCGGTCCTGTTGGTCGGGCCCATCGCACCTACAACGAAGCGGGGCTTGGTGGGATCCCGCGCTGTCACTTCGTCGCATGCCTCGCGAGCCAAACGGGCACCGGCATAGTTTAACTCATACACATAGTCCTCCATTTCGTAGTCAGCCATGGCTATGGTTGTGGATGAGAACGTGTTGGTCCCAATCAAATCCGAACCGCCCACCTCCAGGTACTCAGTGTAGATGCCCTTGATGATGTGGGGCTGGGTTATGGAGAGTTGGTCGTTGTTTCCTTTCATGTTGCATGACCAGTTGGCGAACCTCTCTCCTCTGTACTCCTCCTCCTCGAGCTTGTTCTTCTTGGCGTAGTTCTGGATCATAGTACCCATGGCACCGTCGTAGATTGCAATGCGGTTGGTGAAGAGTGATGTGATGTATTCACGTACACTGTCACGGCCGCGCACGAAATGAGGAAAGGACTCGGGGTATGTGTCGTTGGGTTGTGCATAATCGATGCTTGGTGGGGTGGGGAGGGTCGACCCAGCACGAATGGCAGCGATCTTCTCGTGCGTGAGCCTTGAGTTACAGTAATGGTTGGGAACATGGTTCCGGGCGGCGTCAGAGGTGGGGAGCGGTGGCTCTGCGGCTGTCTTTGGTGTGACATTGTCACAAGGGAATTGTTTTCGGGGATATTGTACCCTTTCTTTAGTGTCTTTCGTCATGATCGTTTTGATATTGTATTTTGATCTGTGTGTCTGATTTTAGCATTCGAAAAAATGTTGTTGATGAGATATTCATGATAATCTTCCGTTTCAGGCAAGGCACGGATTTCGCAAAAAATACACGCAATGGCCAGTGAGTTTGGGATACACACAACAAGGAAGAGCACGAGAAAGTCAAAACAAATGCGTCAATGCATCTCTCAGACAGAAGTCACCGGTGTTCTTTCCGTCATGTAATTATGCTTTCGGAATTAGCATGGTCGTTGGTCTTCATTGAGAAAGCATTATCGATCAAGGTAACAAATGGCAGTTCTAAGAAGCCCTTGTAGTTAACTACAGGGGCAGCGATCAATTCCATGTCGGCCGCAGCACGTCAGCGTGCGCAAGTTCAACAATAACGCGTGAAAACGGACGAGATCGGATGCGAATGTCAATTGGAAACATCATGACAGTCAACGAAATGCTGAAGAAACCTTGCGGCGGAGGACAACCATACTCAACCCTGATAAGTGCAACATCCATCACGAGCCAACTTACGATGATCGACAAGGAAAAACGCTAGTCGACGCCAGTGCGCTGGTGTTGTTGTCAGTTCCTTTTGGTGTCGAGTGTCACGAATGTGACGCTTGCCAGATGAGGTCGAGAGGTGCTCAAGCAGTCATCGAGGGTGTAACTGTTAACGAGATTACAGTGGAGCCATCGTGATGCCGCCGAGATTTATTCGATGTACTCAATACATGGTTTGTCGCGGAGCTACGTATGGTCCATAATAACAGCAACATACCATACACTTTATCGAAGCATTCATACGTGTCATTGTACCATACCATACCATACCTTACCATACGGTTTATGGTGAAGGGAACATCACATATCCAATTTTAAGCATTTCACCATTTCAAAGGTAGTCACATAGTTATCCTGGAAAGTTAGCTAATGTGATCACATCTTGACATCTCAGCTACCATTATCGATGCCGTAAACATGTTAAGATACCAAAAAGAACGTTCCATCCATCCAGCATCTATCCGCATTAAAGCAGGGTGCCAAATATGTGTATCCAAAAGAACGTGTCAGTCTTCAGAAGATGATGTCTATAAAAATAATAGAGACGCAAGACACCTAAAATCATAGATTGGCATCACATTTATTTCGTTGTTTGAACTCACCATATCAGAATCTTGCATAATCAAAATCTATAGTGCACAGTGAAAATAGGTGAAAATCTACACATCATGTTAGAAAATGAACATATGAGTTGATGGCAATAAATGACCTAACAAATAGAGAGGTCAGCAGGAAAACTCCACAGGCAATTTGAGAATTTGAGAATAATAAAATTCACTTATTTTGGCATTGTCGATGAATTTATTGTGTACTGGGTGTTTGTTATACTCGGGAGTAACTTGGAGTTGAAGCTAGGCAAACTTGCATGGCAATGACCAATTTTGTGGAGTGTCAAATGGCATTGCAACAGCTGAACTCAACAACCTCTACCAGAGAAGTGCATCTGTGAACCCTGTTATAACTTTGGAGCTGTAACATTTCAAATGAGCAGCTCAAAAATACATAAGCTTCAGTGATAGATGGCTAATTTCCTTTATAGCAACATGGAATCTACCAGCAAGTCAACATGAGACTTCCACTGAGGTGGTCTAGTATTACTCTGACTATGTCATGAATTAAACAATCAAAGGAAGATTCTCGGTTATTCTACTGCAACATATATGCTGGCCCCAAAATGGTCACTAAACAAAGTTTACTTGAATATTTTGAACTGCTCCAACAAAGTCCCAGAAAAATGACATTATGGGTTAAACCTTCATTTGGATCATGAGAGATTTTGCTGTAAAATCTCAAGTTTGCTGTTACAAATGAGTAATGAGAAATTCTCAAAAATAAGGGGCTGTTGGAGACAACAACTGCTGAAGGCTACCTAGTGGGCTTCAAATATTGAAGCCATGTACTATGTGGCTTCAATATTTTGAATCCTTTGTGGGTGTGGGTTCAATACTTTCAAACCACATCCACTGTGGCATCAGAAATTTTGAGACACATCACACATTGCTTTGTTGTTCCAAAGCCAGCTGATTCTGTTTGGTGACATAGTATGTCATTACCATTGTGTACCTTATAAATTTATCAGGGCTGGTTGCTAGTTGTACTCTACAGAAACGTGGCTTCAAAATGTTGCACAACAAAAGGGCTTTGCAATTTTGGTGCCCTGTTATGCCTGTCTTTAAATTTTTTAAGCCAAGGTGGGCATGGTTTCAAAATTCTGAAGCCTCGTTGAGTGTGGCTTCAAAATACCATATGCACACTCCTGTGTTTTTTCGAATAAGATGAACAGGGATCATGTCTCCATTTTAGGAAGAGAAGTTCTTGTAAAGTGGGTGGAGTCTCAGAAAGATTTTCAATTTTGTAGCTTGGTCCTTCCTTTGGGTCATTTGGTGAACTTTATTAACTCTCAGGGTATTGTTCAGGCCCATGCAGGTCATCCATCCTCTACTTTTCCATTTCACATGCTTGCTGGGTCATTTTGAGCCTTCTTCATCACTTCCCCTGTCATCGATGCACCATGATTTGATGATTTTGAGGGACTGATACTCTGCTTGTCCCTACGATGAATCTGTTCACAAAAATGAGTGGATTTTTGGACTGTCCCTCAGTCCCGTAGTATCAATGAATTCTGTGCTATTAATACATTTTTCTGAGCTGATATTGCTGTATTCTCCCTGTCATTGAGAAACCACATCAATTTTTGATTATCTTGGATGGTCCCTCCCACTGTCATAATCTTCATCATCACTTCAACATCTTTGCAATATTATATATCTCGTCCTGTCCCACTTCCTTCCCCTGTAATTGAGCCTTTCTGCACAATCATTTGAATATTTGGAGCTTTGCTATTCACATTGTTTGATGAAACATCCAGTAATTGTTATAATAAAAATGGCCTTCAACAATAGCCATGCACAAAAATAGTGTCACGTAATTGGACTGTGCCCTTATGCTGCTAGAACAAAAGTTCAGAAAGTAAAATTCCAATTGTTGAAGGCGTGCATCATGGACTAGAAGCTGTGCAATTTACAAAGTGTAATATCCAGTGGTACATTGGTGATTATGAACAAATACAATTTTCAGGTGTGGCATTGTCCCCTGGAAAGTTACTCTCAAAATAACTTCTTGACAGTGCATAAAACAGTGTGAATAAAGGTGATATGATACTCTGTTATTGCAGAAATCAATACCCTGCTTTCTATGCAGAAAGTGGTTGTTTGATATATAGAACAGTGCTGTAGATTGATTTCTAGATCAAGAAATACTTTCTTTCAGGATTGAGTTCCGTTGTAATTTCTGGTTGAGTGTTGAATAATGTTGTCTGCTATAAACATTCCTCAATGGTTAACATTTTCTTGTGGGAAGTAGGCAGTTCCAACAATCCAACTTCTGTGTGAATGCACGTACTCCTACATTTTAATCTTAACTGAGTGATTTCAATGTTCTGTTGAAGCATACCATTGCAAAAGCATTTTTGAGAAGCCTCCTTCAATTCTGCACAATCCCTGACAATAAAGTCAGAGTTCAGCTTTGGAGTGTTATGCATCAAGCTTTCTATCACTGTCATTGAAATGGACCTGACAGCAATTTGATTTTCCCTGCAAACACTTTCCTCAAAACAAACTAAAAGATCACCACTTTCATCAAGCAACCTACTGATAAACACCTCCTGTTATTGTATCATGATTGGGTATGTTGCAGCTAATCCTGGGGCTCCCCTAGTCCCAGGACTCTTGCTCAGGGTCTCGGGAATAGATCTAGAGTCCCAGGACTAGGGATTGTCCCAGGATTAGCTGCAACAGGCCCTCACAATTTCTTCCAAGGGTGTGATTGAGACAATATCAATGTTTTGCCTACCAGTATATATACAAAAATGAGAAGTCTGATAATGATTAGCTGTTGTCTTAGACTTGATGAATCAATCAAATCTTCCATCCTCTCCCTCCCCATACTTTTGATAATGTCAGTTCAGTTGAGTAGATTGAGTGTGTTTGACTGAGAATGCAAAATGCTCACAGCTCACAACAAGATTCTATTGGGTGCTTTGCAAAGTCCTTGCAACATGACATGGCATAAAGTGATTAAGCAGTTACCTAACTGTATTGGATGTTATGAAGTCATTAGTGCAAATCACTATTGAAAACAAGACAATACCCTACTACTTGGATGTGCTTGAATGGCACAATAATGGGTTTACATTTAGTTTGATGTAAGATACCATATACACCTCCTCAATCAGCAACTGAAAGAACAAAACCCTCGTGAATTCACAGGAAAAGTTGGACTGCCAGTTTATGCATGTCTGATATCATTTGTCTTTTCTCCTGAAAGTGACATAGAAAGACAAAAGTCAATCAAAATTTGTGTGAGGCCTTAAGCCAACATTTTATTTGTCAACTGAGTTTTTTTCAAAACTTTTTATCACTTTTCCTTCCATTGAAAAAAACACGGTTTGTTTAATCACCCCTTGATTTTTCTAGACGACAATTTATGTATGGATGGGCTGATTGGAACATGTTCAGTTCAATGTGATAATCCTTCTAGCACTTGAAGATTCCAGGAAACCATTCTGATTTAACTATGGCTGTCCAGTTTGCAGAGACTTTGCAAGGATTGATTCCCGACACTCAAAGGTATCTTTAGCATAGTCTGATTCCCACTTTAGATGTTTGATTTTGGTGTACCAAACATCAAGATCTTGCAGAGTTTGGTAATTCATTCAAATAATGATTCTTTGATACCAGGCTTTGCAAGAACATCTGATGGAGGAATCAAATATCATACTGTCAACCTTAGCCCACCAAAGAGAGCAAATTTCACATGGTTCAAGGGCAACATCACCAGATTGTTTCACGATAACCCGCCTGGAGCAGGCAACACACACATGATGGAGTTCTGGCCTAGTTGTAGAGACAAGGATAACAAACCCTCTTTTTTGTTAGTTTTTTTTGAAAATCATATTGTTAAAACACATTTCTATGTCATTGCTCACTAATTCCAACAATGCTATAGGAAGAATTCACCTCTAGTACTTCAAATAATTCTTGCAACAGGAAGACTAATCTTTTTTGCATATTGGATGTGTCGAAGCAAATTACATGGAAGTTTATTAGTTGGTCACCTCAGTAGTTTTGCAGTTGACATGCTTGAACACTATTGAATTAATTATCACCTTTGATACATGACAAGCCTCAGTCCATGAAACTAACTTGTATAGTATGAAACCTCTCATATTGCTGGGAATATGGAGGTTGTTTGCCATTGCCTCCTTTACACCCATGTGAATGAGCAACTCACTATGATGCTCACTATCACTTAAAAGTGTCCATCTTGCATCCCTGGATCAAACCCAACCTTCATCAAATACTGCTTGGTATAAGTAGAAATCATAACCAAGGGCAAGAAAATGATCAAGAATGCAATATGATGGTATGCAGGCATGAGAAATTTCTTATTCACTTATCAGGAGACATGTATTGATTGAGAATATTTGGAATAGGGGGGATTGAATTTTTTTCACACTAAAAGTAAGAACATATCACCCTACTCCACAAAGTGAGATTCATCGCCAATCAAGCATCTTGAACAATGTGCCAACCCCCCCAAAAAAAAAGAACTATGCAATTGATCAACCCCCCCCCTCTTTGTATTCAAATGTGCTCCTCAAGTGTCCAAACAATGCAAATTTGCACAATGTTACAACAGGGGGGTGTCCTTAGAAAATGGCGTAACGTTGTCCAATTTTTCGACTCGTGTGGGTATGCCAAGATAACTGCACATAACACATCCACAACCTTAGTAAACAAATTGACAACAACCATGAACATCGCTCAAAAAAGTGATGAACTTGTCAAATTCATTGCACTCTTACCCCTCGCACCCATCTCAACAACCTGACATTTCCCGTGCAACACCCCCTGAACCACGCAAATGCGACCGGGCAAAAGAACTCATCCATGTCTTGTCTGTGATCAAATATTGTCCACAGGGTCAATTTTTCCAAATACACACAATTCAGCCATCATGAAGGATTGTCCGCTTCAAATTTAAACTTTCTGATGGTGCTTCCATCATGAGCGCCTCCCTAGAGTATTGTGGATGTATGAAACAGACAAATTCTCAAAAAACGTAAGCAAATCATACAACAGTTGATTGTTGGGTCTGCTGAATGAGCTTATTTTTCAATATTCCTTAATTACTCAGCTTGCTTCTAATTGATGCTTGTGTTTATTCAACAGTGGACATAACAATCAACATTTTAGAGGAGAGAGAAAACCATGGGGATACAATCTTTCAAGTGGGGTAAAAAGTGACTGAGGCAGGAGCACAATTTGGGTCAAAATGAAAGTGGGCACAGCTGGGATGCAAAAAACTTATGTGGGTCATGACACAGCAGACCAGTGGCAGGCAAGGTTGGTTTTGCCTCCATCAGCATTCACATTAGAACTAGTTTGCAATATTATTGTATTTCAAATAATTTAGTAATCTGATGAATTCAATTCTAACTTACAATTTAGTTTAGTATTACTTGGTAATGCATCATGTTTTCAAATCATTTTGCTTCTTTCTTGTCTCATTGGTGAGCTGTAGTTATATTTTGGTCTTGCAAAGTTTGAACAGCAAAGTTAGTGAGATGTGTCTGACATTATTCTATAATGATTAAGTTGCTAGCCAATATCAATAAAACAAGTGTTGCACAGTTTAAACAGCTGATTGTCTTCTTGTGTATTTTGGTGTTGCACAGTTTAAACAGCAAAGTAAGTGAGATAAGTCTGACATTATTTTACTATCAGCCAGCATGGCAGAAATGGACAAGCCAACTAAAACAAAGCCAATTTTGAGTATGACTCATAATTTTATTTCAAACAATTAAATAGGGCAATGAGTTCAAATTGGATTTGCAATAAAGTTGAATGTTGGTAGGTGATAAGTCATGTTATTCCTGTCATGGGCTAATAATTGAATGTAGATTTTCTACATCAGTACTCTATTCATGGTATCCTCTTGATCAAAAGAGAGAGTGAGAAGATCAAGGGAAAACTAAAACTCAATTGCTTACCCAATGAACTATGGAAGGCCATTTCCATTTCTACTTTGAAAATTGGTGATGATTTTAATTGTGTTGTGTGTGACTAGGTATGGAATTCTAACTTCATTTCACTCAAAGGAACAATGTGTCTTCTTTTGTGTCCATACTGTTAGTAGAGTCCTGAGAGCTATTTGTGCTTTGTGCTTAATTGATCCAATAAGTCTTTGCTTACATTGACACACTAACATTGGTAATTGTTTTTATTATTCAAAGGGTTGCTGTTCTGTTGTATCTCTGTCATAGATTCTGTTGATATTGCTTAGGAGCGCTTTCTTTTATGACTCACATGCTCACAAAAATGTATTCCCAAATAGTTGAATTGACCTTCTCTCATCCAAACTTTTCCACCTGAATCCTGGAATTAATGGAAATAAGCTTTTTTGTCAAACTCATTTGCCATCTAAAGCATTTTGGCTTGGATTTCATAATTTAATCACGTAGACCAACACTGAGCGGGGTTGTGCAATGAGAGGTAATAACAGCAGCATTTTCGGAATTCTTGTACGCTGTGTCAAATGGTATCATCTCAGGCATAAAAGAATGTCTTGTACCTACCTACATAGATGTACCACTAGAGTTGGTTGTAAAAGTTGAGGTTCTTTTTGTGTCATGCGGGAATGGAGGGAGTCCCAGAAAGTACCGGTTCCCACAGGGAAGCTTATTCGTGTTTGAGCCGAATGGCTTACTTTGGGAAAATGGCTTAATCTTTAAAGTAAGCCATTTCCCAAGAGTAAGCCGTTTAGATCCAAATCGGCTCACTTTAGAAAAATGGCTTAGTCTTGAACATAAGTCTTTCTGTTAAGATTATGCAATGTTACATGGGAATCCATAATTTTTTTACTAGAAAGCTTGAAAGTGTGCCATTTTCTGAAGAGTAAGCTGTTTTGGTCTGAAATGGCTTACTCTTCAGAAAATGGCTTATTTTCAAAAGTAAGCCGTTTTCTCAAGAGTAAGCCGTTTTCACTTAAAACGGCTTACTCTTGGAAAATGGCTTACTTATCCAAAGAAAGCCGTTGAACGGAATAAGTAACTTGTGTTTAGGAACATGTTGGGATAAATATTTATTACATAATAATCAATGCAACTACGGCATATCTTATTGCTACCATAACATATAAACGTTTTAATTTTTATTCCTTCGTTTGCCAATCAACTCCCCTTTCATTCACCCTTGCACATCCTCATACTATGGTACATGAGGAAGGTACCAGTTGCTGTGTGGAGGTCAAACTACCTACAAGTGCAGAGTTCAACTATTGTACCATATTCTTCATTAATAAGCCCTTGTAAATTTAGTTGCCATAACAGAGGCTCTTTTCCCTCAACTCCCCTCCATCACTGTCTACATCTCACTTGTAACTGAGACCAAAGTATATGCTCCAAACCACAACACCAAATCTTACGAAATCCCAGGTATTTCTCTTGTCCTCTTTCTGGTGGACTTTTTAGTCTTGGAAACAAGAACCTGCTGCTTTACAGGTTTTTATGCACAGATGTATGTGTTAATAGCCATTTGTAGACCCCCAATAAAAGATAGCACTTTCTTGCACATTCACCTTGTCACTGTCAAGTCAAAGACTGTACTGCATTCCAAAAGCATGTGTAGACACTCAGTGGGTTCATAGACTGCCAAGGGGCTTCATATGGTGGTCCATCAATATAGAATACTATCGCACCTTGTTTGATTTGGCAGAAAGTATATGGAAACCAAACTACCAAAGCATGATACGTTCTTTGACAAGGTAAAAACTTTGGTCATTGTACATACATCAAGAACAATCTAGTTTCCGTGTGCATTTGTTGTCTAGAAGGGTATACATGACCACATTCATGCTATAGGGGGTGATTTATGCTGACAACAGCAAAAAATCACTTAAAAACCATTACTATTGGAACAGCGCTCAAATAATCACAGGAAAGAAGGCACAAATCCATAATATTAATGATGTCTGTAAATTTGCACCTTTAAAATGGATATATAATGTGTTAGGCAAACACAAATCTTTCAAAACATAACCCCAACACTATGTTTCTAGTCAGTCACTACATTATTTCTTGGATGACAAGGTCTGCGCGTCTTAAAGTCAAGACTCGGACTGTTACAAAAAATATCATTTTCACGCACTTAACTCATGCTTAAGAGCCACTTGTCATAACAAAGTGATAGCTTTGTTCATCTCCATCACGGCAATATGCATTGCTCCATGGAACTCCGTCCAGTTCACGAGTTATATCAATTTACATCAAAACTCACCACAAATGAAATGCACTAACACTCTACAGTACAATTCCCGGTACAAATGAGTACTTTAGTAAATAAGAGTGGATACCAATAATTTTTACATGCAACAGGCACTAACTTCCAGTTCATAGATATATGTATCTTTTAACATTTTTTGTACTTGTCATCCAAGAAATACGGTAGTCCAGTCACAAGTAAAATTATGTGAAAATCACAGTGTCTCAAAAATGAGGACCTTCCTAATGGATTTTTTATGAACATTTATATTTGACATGAGAAAGTATATCACTAAAGTTTCCTAACATAAAAATAACAGTTGGAAGAAATTTATTTTTGTAAAAATCTGGTTTCCACCCCTACCAACTTGGATAAGAAGGTTTTGTATCATCAGTTTGGCTTTGTCTTCGTATTTTGTTCTAGCATCCTTATGGATTGTGACCTGGTGTGAATTAAGGGCTACGGAAAGGTGCCCCTCCAAATCATGTTGACTCCCCAGTCCCCATTTAACCTGATCGAGTACTTATTCTAAGACAGACTCATGTTGGGCGGATCCAAGTTTGGAGAGAATCAATTCTCAAACCACATAAAAATTGAATTGGAGGTTGATTCATGCCACTGCACCAGATTTGTTTAACTGAATAAATTCAAGCCATAGAAAATCTAACAAATGTGCCATCCGAAAGGTAGCTTAACATCCCGGGACCTCTCCACAGATGCATGTTTGCTATATAAAATTTCTTTCCTTTGACAATTATTTTTGTGGGAAATTTCTGCTTTTATGTAAATAAGCCACCTAGGTGCAAATTCTGTGGAGAGGGATAATGGTGATTCTACAAGTTATGTATTTCATCCAAACTCTGTCTCTTAATCTTTTTGTGAATGTGCAATGGAGAAGGCAAAAAGGTTGGAAACAGAATATGAGTCAACATTAGGATGCTTTGGAGGGAAATTTATGAACATACAAAGTGGGGGAGAAAGTAGCATGGTCAGACGTGCTTGCAGATTTCAAGGAATGGATACCAAAGAAGAGGCATAGGATGGGAGTGGCCAAGAAATCCTGTAAGTTGTGCACAAGATATGCAACAAATTTATAAATATAATTTCTTCACATTTATCAATTACTCTGAGATGTTTCCCCACTAACTTTGCTTACGTACACTGCATTCATAATCCCCTGGCATTATGAAATGTTTTTTGTCAATCCAGTGAATATGAAGAACACATTAAGTGACAGATATATTTTACAGCATCACAATATGGAATATTTCTGCAAAAATATTGTGTTGGCAGTTATGTATATCTTGTTGTTTTATACATGATGTTTCAAATGCCACTGACATATCACATTTTGCTTGTGTTATTTCAGGAGAATGTAATTTGATATTATATTATATTGGGGGGGGGGGTCAACTAAACAATGCAATATATGTTTTATCGTGAGGTGACATGTTTTCCACAACAAGAATATAATGGTTTTTTATTATGGTTTTGATAAATTGCTTTTGAGTCAAGAGATGGTTTGATATCTTTGGTGAGTTTATCTATATTACAAATCAATAATATCTAGAGATGGTTCTTGTTCTTGTCTCGTACAATTTTTTGAGATCAAGAATAGTTCATCTCATTCAAGATGATATCCTTGGAATTGATAGGAGATTCCATTCCAGATCGAATGAGCGTGTACACACTTCTGACGCACGTCACGTATGCACTTGATAGATAAGTGTTTATATACGTACGTGCGTTGTACGTGTACATAAATATCTCATCTCGGATCTCCGATCGGAGTGTTTCGAGATGAGACATCATCTCGAACGAGAAATTCTCATGTCTCGATCTCAAATTCTCGACCGAGAACCATCTCTAATAATATCATAAATACTGGATCATAAGAACCACCGGGTTATAAGAACCATACAGGGCTAAAATGACCCATTTCAAGTAACATTTACTCTTTTTGGACAATTAACACACTCTGGAAGCCCTACATTTTGTTCATTTAGATTCTTGTTAGCAGGAACAACACACCCATGTGCATGTCTCTCCATAAATCCTTCCCATTGTCAAGAAAACTCCCACGATCTTGCTCCCATGGTTGATGATTGATCACAAAATAACAAAGGGACTCACGGCACGGAGAGGGTCAATTGATCCGCGGCAGGGGTGGCAACACAAAAGTTCATGACACACTTCAATTGGACAGGTATTACTTGAGATATTGGTCTTTGAACCTGTGGCAGTAGATTTTGTCGTGGTCATTGACTTGTCCAGACTACAGTATGGGGCAGCTTCCACATGGGGGATAGACAAGACATGACACTACAATCAGCAATGCATCCCTGGTACCAAAGAAGGACAGACAGTGTTCTGGATACTATTTTTGTGGTTACGGGATGCTACTGAAAGATTCCTTGTCACATCCAGATATAAATAGATCATTAAAATATCTAATTATTTCACAACCACAGCAGCAATCTTGATTGCACAGTAATCTGGTTCCAGCTAAAATGACCGGTAATTTGAAGGGAATACAGAATTCTGCCAGAATTTACAATCACAACAAAGAGCACATGTCCAGCTGGTGAAGTGTAGCTTGATGCTCAAGTCACTGTTAATGCTGCTCCATCAATTTGGTATTGATATTTCTAAAAAAAATTATGGGCAATTTTGTTTTTGATTGTCAGGAGTGCTTCTGAGAATCACATCCCTATTAATTTTGCTTTTTTCACAGGCTTGGTGCATAACTTTTATCTGATAGATACTACAGGACATAGTTATTATCAATAATGTTTATTTGGTACTGATAGGCATAGATTGATACTGCTTGCATGAAAATCTGGAATAAGGCATAAGTCCAAGTAATGTTGGAATAATCACTTCAGATATGCCCACCAATCATGAGATAAGGAATTGGAATACAATATTTCTCACCATACCAATAAATGAGAACGCCAAGAAATTAAAAGTTTCCCTGCACATTTTTGTTGATCAAAACTCACAACTAATTAGCTGAATAGGAATTCAAACAAGAAATACGATCCCTGTCATTGTACTTAAAACTTCTATGTTTGACATGCAAGAACAAGCGGTGATACGGGGGTATCTGCATGTTAATCAGTGGTAGTTCAAAAGTTATAACCTTCATGCAATTATATTTGATATGATTTCTGAGATCATTGTGACACCATAGATATTCATGATAGGAATTGTTTGAAAAATTAATAAGAGAATGATATAATCTGATCCAGCCATACGGTAGCAGCATTGTGATACAGTGCCTCATGCAGGAAAATATACAAGTTTCTGTATCACCAACAAAAATACGAATTGGCTCACAATACTCTTAGTCCACAAATTTTCCACCCCCACTGCCACATACCTCTTACATGAAAACATGACATGCTATCGTTTCATGGTTTGGTCTGAATTGAATTTCAGATATATACCTCCATTTTCACTATGACACTTTTGTTAGATGGTTACCATCATGATTGGATGGGGGAGAGGAAGGGTTAGTGTAAGGGTAAGTTGATTTCAACATAATCTATTCCCAATTCATCCCCACAGATCTGGCAAATGATATACTCAATTGAGCTTCATTTTTGTGGTGCTGGGTGGGCTATCTGTCCATTTTGGAGGGGACTCTTCCCCTCCAAGTTTGGCATTATGGAGATAATATAGGTGAGTGCTCTTCTCCTTCCATTTTCTGCATTTTCTAGCATCCTTTTTAATGCTTTCATTTCCTCCCAGGAGCTCAATAATAACATACTCTTTTACTTGAAAATAAGGCAAAAATACTCTCAGTTTAGCAGTTTTGCAAGTTTCATATGATTGGATTGCACATAAGTTTTCTTGATCTTCCTCTCAACATCCAGCTTATCTTTTCTGGACTCCTTTCTCTTTTCATTTCCATGAGTTGCTTCTAAACAACTCTCTTGTGTAACATCAAACAATATCATCATCTGCCAAGTACTCACCTCCTGTGGTAAGAAAGAGATGGCTGGGAGTTTTTGCTTGCAAAATCTGCTCAATTTTTCCTGTCTAATCACCTATGTGAAAACAGTTCCAATTTAGCACTGACACAATGAGAAATATTCTGATACACTGCAAACAAAAAACACTGCTAACCTTCCTGTACAATCTCAAAACGTCAGAGTGTACAGGGGGTTACCGGAAGTTTCAAGAGTGTACGGGTGAGTTACCGGTTTTTAATACATTGTATAAGCCATAGTTACATTTATCATGCTAAGCTTTGAAGAAAAAAATCTTCCGAGTGTTCATGTGGTTCATGACTGACATTTTGGGAATCATGAGTTACAAACAGGAAGATCACCTAATGGGTCTAGTTTGGGTGAAAATTCTAGGCTTGGTCTTTGAATTGTTTTGGTGATGGCTTATTGGTCCTATTTGTATTTTCAAATCGGTTGGTTTTATATTATATGTTCTGCCACTATTTTGAACACCCTCCATAAAGGAATTAAATATGAATTATGAGAATTCCTGTCCCACAAGTACAGCATTCACTGGCTAGGCATCCAAATGGGAATTAAGTACAAATTTAGAGAATTCCCATTCCAGATGTATGTCGTATTCACTGTCTAGGCCTAGGAAGTATAAGTACTATCAGAAGTGACTGCACCAAAAAAATTTGAACACAAGAATAACACAAACACTTTGGGGCTGAAATTTGGTACCGTGTGGCTACATAATTGATACTTATTCCTTTGTATTGCCTTACCTCACTCTGTTGACTGGTATGGTGCTACAACACAGGTGCCTGAACCAGCAGCAACTGTAGGGAGGGCGCACTCTCACTTCTCTCTCACTTCTATCTCTTCACGCCCAATTATTCAATTACATTGATACCCCGTCATCTCATCACGGGAATGGCTGAAGCTCAGCCCACAGACTGAGTTTGACTTTCCGCCCAGAACCGCCATGCAGACAACAACAATTGGCAGCAGCGGGTATATTATCAAGTTGAGTTCTTATAAGCTCGCCCTGTTTTCAATTATTCAACTTGGCACACATAATTTTTTTCAATTAAATATTTACAGGCCCACCACGGGAACGGCCGAAACTCAGCCCACAGACTGAGTTTGGCATCCCAAATGGAACCGCCATGTAGCCAACAACAATTGGCAGCGGCAGGTCAATTTTTAAGGTGAGTTCTTATCAGCTCACACTTTTCTACAGTTTATTGTTCAGCACACATAATTTTTTTCAATTAAATATTTACAGGCCTACCACAGGAATGGCTGAAACTCAGCCCACAGACTGAGTTTGGCTTCCCACCTGGCACCACCATGTAGACAACATCATTTGGGAGGGGCAGGTGAAAAATGAAGGTAAGTTCTTCTAAACTTGCCCTGTTTTCAAACTATACACTCACAACATGTCAATATTTTTTCAATTAAATATTGACAGACCTACTGGGGGAACGGCCGAAACTCAGCCCACAGACTGAGTTTGGCATCCTGCCTAGCACTGCAGTGTAGCCAACAACAATTGGCAGCAGACGGTTAGTTTTTAAGGTGAAAGCTAATGAACTCGCCCTGTTTTCTATTAATTTACAAACAACTCATCCATTTTCTTCAATTAAATATTTACAGGCCTACCACGGGAATGGCTGAAACCCAGCCCAGAGACTGAGTTTGGCTTCCCACCTGGCACCGCCATGTAGACAACAAACAATTAGCAGCAATCGGTATATTGTGAAGGTGAGTAATTATGAACTCGCCCTGTTTTCTAACAATATACTCAGCAGAGATTTTTCAATTAAATATTAACAGGCCTACCATAGGAACATCCAAAACTCAACCCACAGACTGAGTTTGGCATCCTGTCGGGCACCGCTGAGAAGCCAACAACAATTAGCAGCAGTGGGTATGTTGTGAAGGTGAGTAATTATTAACTCATCCTGTTTTCAAGCAATATACTCACAATACATCAACTTTTTTCAATTAAATATTTACAGTCCTACCACGGGAATGGGCAAAACTCAGCCCACAGACTGAGTTTGGCATCCCGCCTGGCACCACCGTGTAGCTAACATCAATTGGCAGCGGCGGGTATACTTTCAGGGTGAGTCGTTGCAAATTCAATCCTTTTTACACTTGTTTTGACTACATCTAATTTTAAATTAAATTACTTTCAGGCCACCATGATTCAAAATGATGGTAAGATCTGCAAAATGGCAGCTTCAGTATTCATAATCGTAGAAGCCATCAGCAGGTAATTCAAGATGGTTCTCTTGAAAAATATTGCAGCATTAATATTGTCATTTGTCATGCCAATGTTTATAATATCCATATTATTTGTGTGCCAGTATGTCCTGGTTTCTAAATGGCTACTATCACATCATACAGGTCAGTTCACAACTGTTGGCAATATACTTTAGTTTGCATGTTTTGCTTTCTAGACTGCATGCCAAATGAAGGGTGGCTCCACCACAATTGATTGGGATACCACTGGAGGGACAGGAGGCAGCATAACAACTACTTTTTTGGTTTGAACATCTAATTTTTGAATATGTTTTATGCATAAATTACCAGCAGCTGCTGCAAGATTTTTTGTAGCGAGCTAGACAGAATGCAAAACAAATATTATGTACTTCCATAGTCGTAAAAAAATTATTATCGTGGGTTTCATAAGTTAAATAAATTTAACGCTCAAAAATATTATGTACATCCGTAATCATTACTTAATCGTTGAGAATTTTGAACCGTTAATGGGCTAATAAATATTATGCATTTTCATTATCGTAAAATAATCGCAGAATTTTGAACAGTTAATGGGGGACCCCAATGTTTTTCATTACATATCAATATAACTATACAAAAAAACATAATTATTTACAAAATCTCGTAACTCTTGCATCATGTAGTCACACCATTACTTAAGGAATACTTATCCCATTTTCCCACCCAAATTCCATTCTTGCACATTTTATTTCTATAATGGCACTTACTTTGACCGCCCCTTTACGTGTAATTTATTTATTTTACATGTAATTTCTTGATTTCGTCAACCTTCCCACTGCAAAAGCATTCCTGTTTTTGAGCCACCTGTCTTGGCTCCCCCAGTCTTTGCGAACCTGTGAACAAAGGCAATTGCCCCACCCCATCTTGATAGGATGTGGGATTAATACGGTGACGCGATCGTTGAACAACTGATGCAATCGTTGAACAACTGTACTCCTTGAACAAGTGCGAAGACAACACAACACCACACAGCACCCAAGATGCCGCGTCTCAATCCCAGATGCATTGCCGCCTAAACACTCGTTGTGTGAGATGTCGCGATGTGCGGCGATGTCAATGGTGTCTTCTAACACCTCAGTCTGCTTTTCATCTACCTCATCTGCAGCGGACGAGATGGAGGAGGATGCCATGGTTGTTGATGTGTTAATAGGGATGAGACGGTTGATGCGTTTAAGGGATGAGATGGTTGATGATGTCATGTAGTGTGATTAAAAAGACTGCCAAACATGTCAGAATGAGGATTGAAAGCTTAATCTATCATTATCCAACAGATAATGCGGAAAAACGGTCATTATTGGATTTAATTATAGAAAGAAAAACGTTTGATAAATTCCAGACAAAAATGCATCATATTTAGACATTAGATCTTTCTTTATACCAACAGGTTTTTGTATGACGTCAAGATTCTGCAAAAAATAATCTTGACAAAAAAATAAACACAAAAATATCTACATACGTAACCTGGTATTATACATCGCAAATTCTGTGAACTATCGCAAATTTTTTTCTATCGCGATAATATAAAGAACATTGGGGACCCTTAATATAGGCTAATGAATATTATTTATTTTCAATATCATAAAATAATCGTGGCTCGTAAAAATTATTATCGTGAGTTTCATTACTGCTCAAAAAATATTATGCGCTTTAACACTAAAGTTAAAAAATTGAACGCTCAAAATATTATTTACGTCCGTAATCATTATAAGAATATTATTTTAGGTTTTTACTTCCATAGTCGTAAAAAAATTATTATCGTAGGTTTCATAAGCTAAATAAATTTAACGCTCAAAAATATTATATACATCCGTAATCATTACTTAATCATTGAGAATTTTGAATCGGTAAGGCCCAACCTTACAGTCACCAGTACCTGTACCCGAAGTTCTATTTTTATGGGTAGTTTGGGTACGGGTACACGAATCTCTGTCCTTACAACCGGAAAGTTTGCCCAAACTTGAAGGGTAAAGTACGGGTAACAGGTTATGACCGCAAAATCCACCCAAATTTTAAGTTCTACCTGGCGTGAAATCAGAGGTCACCCCAAAAAAATGAATCTTGGGGTACGTGTGCGTGACGTGTTAGTTCCTGTAAGGACGGTGCACCCGTGGTTTTCTACACATTTTAGGTGTTGCAGTCAGACCACCGTGCGACAATCTTCGTAAGATCTCGCCATCTAAAATTCAACATCATAGATGACGTCACATTTTTTAGCTCAACATACGTGAAAGAATCTATGATTTTTCTGAATATCAAAAGATCCGTCGCATGTTCACTAGTAATACCATCACTCCCATTCGGGTGTGTGTACGTGAACTGTAAGGAAGGAAAACACAAAAAGGCACACAGACTCGGGATTCTAGAAAATAAGCTGAACTTTGGGTACGGGTACCGGTAACTGTAAGGTTGGGCCTAATAGGCTAATAAATATTATGTATTTTTGTTATGGTAAAATAATCAGAGAATCAATATTTTTTCTTGAAAATTTGAGAGGAATTGTTTTTCTTCTTCTCCTCCATGAGACGCTTTTTTCACTATTGAATTTTATAGGTGGATTCATATAGACACTGCTGCCAATACCTGTAAAAACCTGATTTTTATGTTTGATATGCATCTGTATTCAATCACTGTTGATTTGTGATTACCTTTAAAAACATATCTAAAACTAATTTAAAGCATGGCCAAAAATTGTCATGTCTGCTTAAGTAAGCATAATTAAAATGACCAAATGACCCCTCTCAAGCCCTCATTCTCAAAATTGAATTGTTCCTTCCAAGAAGTTTTGGTACATTTCGTTCACTTCTGTTAAGAGCGTATTCTGATCTCATTTTGTTAATAGGTTCACTTGGTATACAGGTTGGACCAACACGTTTTCAAGAACTTCAAGTGAAACAAGGCGAATTCCTTTTAGCGGGCTCCTGCTGCTTGTAATTTTGAACCGTTAATAGGCTAATAAATATTATTTATTTTCATTACCGTAAAATAATCGTGGCTTGTAAAAAATTATGAAGTTCGTTGAAAATTTTTGAACCGTTAATAGACACATATATAGTCTCTTCAAGTTAACAGAACCATTCTTGTAAAAAAATTGTGACACTTTTATGTTCCCTTCAAGTTGATAGTCTCTTCAAGTTAACATAACCATTCTTCTAAAAAAAATGACGTGTTATGTTATAACATTGTTCTTTAAGCTATTCACAAAGATATAATTTCAAAGGTAGACCGATGTTAAAACATCATGACTACCCATGTAAGTCAACCCGAAAAATGAATTATGTACAGGTAAGTTTAATCAAATTGTTTGTCAGTACCTGTTTTGGCAAAAAATGAAAAAAGTGTCTCACTGAAGAAGGAGAAGAAGGAGAAGGGGAAGGAGAAGAAGGAGAAAAGCAGCTCAGTTTCCAACACTAAGATTTTGAAAAAATCTTGATTTCGTGATACGGGTTACAACAGGACCGTGATGGGACCCTTGGGGACCTCTGTCCCCGGCATTCCGTTCTGACATCTCTAAGGTACAATATGGTACAACCCCGACCAGAGGGCTAACGGCGAAGGGCCACACATCAGTCGCAGCCCAACAGCAGCCCGACAGCAGCCCAACAGCTTCTCACAAAAACAACAATAATGGATCCCAACAGCAACAGCAAACAAAGATCGGTGGATTTGGAAGGGTTCGCTCCTGCGGCTTCTTCTGGGATTTCTAGCGCGACTGTCTCTGCGGCGGCGCCTATGGAAGGTCCGTGTTGTCGGCAACGTCGATTTTGTCTGGTGTCTGTCTGCTCGTGTTTGGGAGTGACTCCTCTAGATTGTTTGGGGAGCTCTTGAATACCAACGATTGCTTTGCTGTACATTGCTCTATTATTTCGCTGGTGTGCTCGTATGGAAGTGTTGATGACGAGGCGTTTGACACTATCACAGTCTACCAGTCCGCACGGTAGATATTTTGTGGAGTTAAAGTCTACATCAGTGCTCCGTGAAGACATTGTTTCCTGGCTCTCGATTCCTTGCTCGTGTGAGAAGGAATGTAATGGATCACCGAATCAGGAGGAACTACTTATGCACGTTGTTTTCTTTTTTTATGATTCATATTCGAGGTCCCGCTGCTTGAATTTTGACGAAAGTCTTGTCCTCACCAGCGCACTGACTTTCAAATCATTTCCGTCGCTCCTTTGACCACGTTAAAGCCGCAGCCGTAGGAATCACTGATGCCGCCGCGATCGGGACAGGCAAACTAACGGGGGGCGTCGAAAGTCACAAGAAAAGACAGGCAAAACGAAAAGACCAGCCCAAAAAAACGCCCTCTGCCTTCAACTCGTCGGCATCTAACCGCGACGACGATGGGACCGATACCACCATTTCCGCTAATAACATACCGCCCCTATCCGAAGTGGGTCGCAACTTTCAACCGTGTACCCTCCCCGAAATTCAAGCCCGTCTCAAGGCACTCATGGAACAAATGCCCAAAGAAATCCCTCCCATCCCCACCGAAGAGTTTGAAGTCAATGACGAAGCTACTTCCAAAAATACAGAGATACGAGCTCAAATTAAATCATTCGCATCGCAACTGCAACAAACCATCGAAAACTACAACCTTCTCCTCTCACTCGTCAGCTCTGCGACATACAAATGGGGAGTCGATCGTAGCGGTGCGTCACAGCAGAACTTGTCGGTTATGGTTTCCGAATTGCAGCAATGTCAAGAGATGATTTCTAGTTCAGTCAGTGGGAGGTTGAGCAATGTGCTGTGTCCTGCTGTGGATGTGTTAGTGGGGGAGGTTGAGATCGTGAGGGGAGATGGTGATGATGGTGCTCATGATGAAGAAGATGGAAATAACAACAGCAGGAAAAAACGAAAATTGAATGATTGCAACGTAAACAACGGAAGAATTCTAACGAAAGAACGCCGCATCAACCATTACATCCGCGCTCAAGTCGATCCGGCCTACGTCCACCTCTGTCATGTCATTTTAGCTCGCAACGCTGCCTTGATTCGACACACAGTGGCGACGAGTATTCATACGGCGCAGAAGGTGATTGCTGATTATCTTAAGGCGATGAAAAAGGATGGGGGGCATGATATGGCGGTGTGAAGGATAGTAGAATTGTTGTGCATTGTAAAGCGAAACGCTTGGGTGCAGAAACCATAGATTTCCGTTACACTTGGCGTCACTTGAATTTTATCTCATAAAAGAAATCGATAGTTAACCAGGCTGATAAGTTTGGTCAAAGGCGTTTACCATAACACTCAACTTTATATTAGTAGGAGCGTTATTGTACATACACCAATTTTGTTAGTCAAACTTTCCCCTCCACGGATCAATGTCGCCATCAACTGGCTTGTTATCCACTTCCCTCACAAACCGATACACTTCCACGAGACCAACTTCGAACACCTGAATGCCTTTACCCACCAACTCTTTGCTTTCAAATCCAATGGAGTTTGACGTAGAACCCCTCGTGAGGTCATCATTCAATCTGAGACCACTCGATCCATCCTCTCCTACACCCATGGATATAAAGTTATCTCCGCTGATCATGAGTTGACCAGCATCATTCAATGAGATAGTGACATCCTCGGCATCGTCAAATGAGTGGATATGCATTTCTTTTGTTTTGTATCGAAAGCATTCAGGATTGGGTCTTAATCTGAAAAGGAAACAGCCCCCGTCGCCATATCCTTCGGGGTAATTACGCCACCTATGGGTGGCATACATGCCAATGACTGTGTCTTCACCCGTGTCAAGAACTTCCATCATAGTAATTGTGTGTTTTGCAGAGGCACAACATCTATAAAACATTTCGACCGACCTCCCATGATGATTGGATGAATAAATGAGATCCAGTTTTGTAGATTGTAGTACGGGAGGAAGCCATTTAGCCAAACTCAATCGTCCCGAGGAGTCTTTGGCCAACTCAATTGGAATGGGGCCTTCCACAAGCCCCAGTGTTTTTGTATCAGCATGTATCGGCAGATTGTCCTGGTTGGCCTCTGCCCACGTTTCATTGTCACTCATCATCCTAGCAACAAAGTCAGGTCTGGGAAATATGGGTCTTGTAATCATATATCTCTTTTGAACCCCATACGCCTGATGCTCGAGGAAAAGATCAAAGTGAAAATGTTTGGAATGTGCGAATCGTTTGACTCCCTCCCAGAATACTGCGGCGTTTTCACAATTTTCCCGAACGGATTCACCGAGGTGTGCATGCGATAGGCAGCATAGTGTGGTGCCGATGCGGAATAGCGCATGTGCTCCTTCTCCTGTGAAAATGTCCATTATCTGTTTTCGGACGAGGGTACGGGAATGTTTAGAGTGAGAGCTCTGAGGAATTCAGTGACTACAATGACAAAAATGAGGTCGAAAACAGGAAACCTACTCTGAGCACATGCTTCCGACGAAGAAGAGGAACAAAAAATCGTTTCAATATAGGTTCGAGTCCTGCCGGTGTCAGGGCACCAATTTGCTCCATGACTTGATGTGTTTGTGGGAAACATCTGAGACCAACCAAAGGGATATTTATAGATTTGTAAGTGGTTGGCAAGGACTTGAGTCTCAAGTGCAACAAGTCATTTTACCTTCTCATCAAATCCGAAAATGTTTTGCACCAAGCTAAATGCTGGACTCTAGAAATAGCCAAAAAATATGGCGAGTCGTCCATGACCATTTGTCGAATGGTTGCAAAAGCGTAGCTTTCCTGGAGGAGCAAGGCGGCCGTGATTGATGCGATTAGGAAATGGATTCGTCAGAAAGAACGAAAAACCAACCAAAGCAATCAAATGACAGGACACCAGAGGGAAAACACGTGTTACTCACGGGCATGAACGACAGCAACAAGCAGCACAAGTCCGGCAAAAGCGGGCAAAATTCGACCCCCAAACTGTCCCTGACCCCGTGCAAGACGACAATCAAGCTGCGAATGCCCTTGTGGTGAATCTCCCCGCCGTGGTCCCTGAGCAGTATGTTGACCAAGTGATCGCCGCCGACTCCGAAATCGAGCACGTCTGCCCGCTCCAAGTCAGACTCATCGGGAAACATGGAGTGCAGCACCAAGCTCCAGCCGTGGTCCAAAACGCGCACTTTGGCCAGCGTCCCGTACTCGTCCGCGGCAGACTGGGACAAGCTCGGGTCCGCGGAAAACACGTTGATGATCCAAGCGGCGCAGCGCAGGCACGGCGGGATGCCTCGGCGACATAGCGCGCGAATCTCCTCCTTTTCGTGCCCGGAAGCGGCAATGCCCGAAGTGCGACTTGGACGAGCGCTCCAGCCCGAGTTGGGGGGCACGTGCTGGTCGATGGGCTGCGAGCGCAACGTGTCGATGGACGATACGAAGAGGTCCAGGGGGTTCATCGATAGCTGCTCGACTTCAGAGATGAACGACCCGTCCATGTTCTTGAGGGCGTCAATTCACGCTAAGTATTCAGCTGGTATTCAGCCGGTATTCAGCAGGTATTCAGCTACAATAATAATAATATTATGGCTGGGGCCAGAATTGACTGTCAGCGAAGTCGTAAAAGTTCATATGGCGAGGTGTCATAGAATAGGTAACAAGTATTGTACCTACTAATTACGTATTGGAGCCTTCCCAATATTCTTGAGTTCCCTAAATTCTATTTTTCTAAGTACTCTTCGAAAATTTAGGCTAGAAAGATGTTCCTGTTCCCAAATTTTTTTTGCTTTTAGAGAAATCTTCTCTAGTCCTTATTTTGCCATCACCAGTTGCTTCATTTCACTTCCTCTCACAAGGAAGATACATATTCCACTACTGCTGACATGTCCTTGTCCGACGACGACAGTTATGTCCCTCCCAATCAAGCTTCGTCAGACGATGACGAGGACGATGACTCAGAGGACGAGACGCTAGAACTCCGTACATGTCGTCGTGGCGGCGAAAATTTAGAGTCCGTTGTAGTTGCTGAAGTTGCTCCTGATGATGGTGCAGGAGTCGTGGCTGCTGTCGGTGTAGGAGTCGTGGCTCCTGCTCTTCCTCCTGTGAATGCACGTGTACGTCATGGAGTTGCCAATGCTCCTCCCGCCGCTGTTGCACAAAACAATCAAGCTGTTGGCCGGGGAACTGGTAGAGGTCGGGGAGGAAGGGGAGGACGTGGTGGAAGGGGGGGGAGAGCAAATTCAGGACGATTTCGTGCTGGGGAGGGGGGCCGTCCTGTTGGAAGGTCGAACTATAGCACGCAAGAACTCGAGCACATGCTTGAGTTGATTCGTGAGTATTTGCCCATCTCTGGCGCTGAGTGGGATCTTGTTGCAAATCGCCATTCCAGTTTCCATCCAGAGTTAGAGAGGACTGGTGATCAGTTGAAAAAGAAGTTCAACAAGCTTGCACGAACCAAAGTGCCAACTGGGGAACCCACTATTCCATTCACCGTTCAGGAGGCGGAGGCCATCAGAGTTCTTATTATCGAGAAGACAGATGGGGCCACTGGTTCAGGGGAAGAGGGATTTGCTGCTGATGATGTTGACCTCGCTAATCCTGATGATGATGGGGTTGACGAGGAAGTAGGAGGACAGAATGAGGCTAGCCCTGTTGTAGGGAATGAAGGAAGTGTGGCAGGCACCTCCCGCGGGAATTTAGTGAGTAATCCGTTGCAAAACTTATATTTTTTGCCCATGTCTGTCATGTTTCCTAACATCCTTTCAGAGTGTTACTCCGATTACTAACCCCAGAGGCCGTCGTCGTCGCCATGGCATGCAAGATGACGATGAACCATCATTCTCTCAGATAATGATGATGATCACCAACCAGCAGCATCATGAACAGATGCAGCGCCAGCAGGAAAGAGACGACGAACGAGAGGAGCGTCGTGCACGATACGAGGATCAACGTGAAGAACGCCGGATGCAGTTGCAGATGCACCAAGATTCTATGCGCCAACAGTCACAGTTTATGACGTCATTGATGATTGCAATTATGAGTGGTCAGAGGGCTATTCCAATGGTACAACCGGCTCCGCCAACTATGTCTACATTGTAAAATAATGATGGGGGAGATAGAGGTAGTTCACAGAGACAAGAGGAAGGGAAGATGGAGGAGAGTGAAGGGGAGTTCAATAGTCAGACAGATGGTGCTATTTAATTGATGCAATGATTTTGAATGGGATTTGAATTAATGATTGATGGGCTTAGTATTAAGAAATGTTATATGTGTTACTCTTTTCAATAATGATTTAAGTGGAGTTATTTTATCAGGAGTAACTTGTGACAAGAAGATTCTCTGCAATTTGGTACAATACAATATTATTGTAACACCAAGGTGTTGCTTCTTATGAAAAAGACAAATCTGTGCCTGTGGCAAAGTCTACGTATGCTCTAGGACGTCATAGATCTAATACTCAAAAGAAGAATTTCTGAGGATTATGGTCTGTGATCATGCACCATGGTGGTTGCTTCTTATGAAAAAGACAAATCTGTGCCTGTGGCAAAGTCTACGTATGCTCTAGGACGTCATAGATCTAATACTCAAAAGAAGAATTTCCCAGGATTATGGTCTGTGAACATGTTCACTCGCTCCTGACTTGTTCATCATCCTTTGAAGGACAGATGAGTGGACAATTTCATCAGGAGCACGAGGGAGAACAAAATAATGAAGGGGTTAAAACTTATTGTTTGCAACAAATCAATGCATTTTTGAGGTAATAAAACATGGTGGGTAATATTACACCATGTACTACTACCAGTTCGAGAACAGGACGGTGGAATTTTACGACATCCTAGCACTGTCCTTGGGATGGCACCAGGTTGAGCAAAAACATATATTAAGATGACTTAGAAGTAATGATACACTCCTTTTGAGAAACGACAACCCATCTTAAAACATTAGTTTTATTCATGCACATGAATGAACTCTAAGTTGGCATCCACATCCAAATGTGACATGTACACATTGCGAATCTGACTTATACCAACTAAACGCGCCCGCAAATTAAACAATAACAGCAAACTAGTCATAATCCGCTTCCTTTCCCCATACTCTTCATAAGGCAATGTATCCTTCAACCTAGGGAACGACGACTGGACTGCACCCATACCCCATTAAGCAGATTGTCTCATGGACGTAGCATCACATTTCCTTGCGATATCGTCAACCTGCTCTTGAAAGGTCATCATTCCGGCATCTGCAGTTAAGTCATCCTGTGAAGACTTGATTAAAAAGGGAATGTTAGTCGTACAGAAGGCGGAATCGATAACAAATTTCAACCCCGTCTCGTCATATACTTTTTCAAGCTTCTCGTAGAGACAACCCCAATCCGCGACAGTGCTGTCATGTGTACAGCCAGGAACATTGTAATAGCATGCAGGAATAGTCCCATCAGGGGCAAAGCATAGGACAGCAGTCACAAAATGGCAATGCTTCCAGCCGTTGTAGAAGCGTGACTGGGTTATCTCATCAGGTGCTGTGTCGATTTTTATTTTTAGTCCATCCATGGTTCCCCAAACATCGTGTAGTGCAGGATGTCGTCTTTCAATGAGGGCACGGTATGTTTCAAGCTGTTCATGAGAAGGAATGGCTATCTTTGCTAGTGGATCGTTCTTCAATACCTTGATTAGAATCCTTCGAGCAAATTGAATGTATTTTGCAATTGCAGTAAACGAGATACCAAACAGCAACTGGAGTACCATCAAGGAGCCACGTGTACGTGACCATGCCAAGTACAGCCCAAGACAATCATGAGCCTTCATGAGTCGTGGCCTCCCTGCCTTACTAATCTTGTGAATAATGAAACCATTCAGATCAACAAATGGTGTGAACTCTTGATACACAGGAGAAAATTTATCAATGACATATTCAAAGGCATCACATGTGAATCCCGTGAGGGTAATCATGGCCTGATCATTGCCTGAATGGAATACTTTCCTCCAAGGACTATTCTTCACTGATGTCAGAGAAATTCGAGGGATTCGGCGTTGGCGAATGACAAGTGCTTCAGGAGTCAAGGCATTCCTGTGCTCATGCCTGTAGCGTGACGGAACTACACGTCGCTTGACTCGACGATGTGCCTTAAACAGAAGGCATGTTGCGACGTGAAGTCGCATTGTGATGATGCAACGTGGTGCACGAATGTGGAAGGGAAGCTCTCGTGCGTTGTTATGTCCAATGTGGAAGGGAAGCGCTCGTGCGTTGTTATGTTGATGTCAATTTTGTATGGTGCTTTTACACGGTGTCACATCTCGAGACGAATAGGACTTTAGGATAGAGAATTTCAGTCCCTTGTACCATCCGATTTTGGATGGTACAAGGGACTCGATTTAGGACACTGTTTAGGGAAGCCTAGGTCGAGTTTAGGCCGTTGCTAGATAGGGCAATTTTTTTCACCTAGGGATTAGATAAATTGGTAACTAGGGATCTGGAAAATATTGGGAAGGCTCCATTAAATCTGTATTACAATTCCTAAGGAATTGGGATTTCTAGAGGTAATTTTACAAATGACTACCGTACTGTTGAGTACTGTCGAACGGAAAAATTGATGCCAAACGGACATGTTAGACACTCCTCTGATGCCAATCAGACGTGTCACACTACAGTATTGATGCCAAACAAGGGGTCGTTGCAGAAATCCCGAGCTAAACCGCTGTTGTCAAGGAATTGAAAACATGAAAATTGCAATTCCTTGGTAGTGCAAACGTCGACGAGGAATTGCAATGAGTTTTTTGACCCATTTTGCAATTGCTTAGCAATTGGAAATTACCAAGCACTTGGCCTAACAGATGCCGTGATATAAAAATAGGACAATAGGATAGAAATCGTTCAGTCCTGTGGGACGGGGTAAGGACCCCGTCTCAAGGGACTCGATTTAGAAATCGATTTAGAAATACCTAGTACGAGTTTAGAAAATTGCTAGACAAGGGAAAACGAAAAAAAAAGACTTTAGGAAATAGGTTTTTGAGGATTCGGGAATATTAGGAGGGCTCCAGAGTACCAGACAGCGATAAACAGGTCCCAATTCTTGCACATGATCGCATAAGATCCATCTCACCCAAACAACATGGTGGGTCCCTCAATCACGTTTCAGTTTTACCTTCACTGTCTGCAAACTTGACCGAGAGGCAATGTTGTCATTGGTGACAGGGCATAACAGTAGTGCAATTGTTGTACAGTGTCGTATGCTAAAGACAGAATGTCTTGAACAAAGGCTTTGATTTTGATTCTTCAAGACAAATCATATGACTTGTACTCACTCTCACAGCAAAGGTGAAGGCATCTATATTGACATGGTGAGCCTTCTCCTCATGACCAGAATCTTCTTGCTCTACTAATCAATCAAAAGACGATGCGGATCTAGATCTACAGAGTTCATCCATGAGACAACATATTGATGGTCTTCCTCGTTATCCTAAATCACAGTGCAAGGAAGTAATCTTGGTGCAAAAAAGCAATCAAAGTGGCTGCTGTTTTTATTTACTGCTTTGATCTAGAGTATGAACAGGAAGATGTCATTTTATTGGATAGAAGGACCTTATTTTACATGAAGTGACACAAACTGAGGATTCACAAAAGAGTCTCCTTCACGTGCAAAGCTTTGACAGAGTGTCCAAATTGCCCCTTGAGGCATAACTAGTGGATTTCTTGCAAATTTATTCACAAGCAACGAGCATCAGAAGTTAAAAGGCACATTTGTTTGAGTTTGATTAAAGCAATATACACCAAAGTCATCACTTGAAAAGCCTGATTGTTGAATGGATGAAGAAAATCAAACAAAGTGCATGAAGAATGCAACAGGAACCACCACATATGATGACAATACCAAAGGTTTAGATGTCATTTTGTGGCCAATCAATAGCAAATATTATGAAAAAGTAGAGAACCAGTGCAACGTACTTGTTGCATAATATTTCGTAGAGAAAGAAGGCAAGTGCTAGAAAAATATTTACATTTTAATTGCTTGTCATTCATTGCGAAAATTATAACCAACACAAGGCACTGGCAACTTGATTTTCAAATCCATTTGAAAAGAATTTTTAAACAATCAAATCTTCTGACAACCAGATCTCAATAGGCCACCCAACAGAAAAAGGTGGGAAATTGTCCTAAACATAGTCATGTAAAGTTGATAATTTTAGATTTGCATATAGGTACAAAGAATATTATTTTTTCATTCTATCTAATAGAATGAATGGTGCCTAATATATGAACTTTTAATTAATTCCTTTGTTGACTTGATAATTTTTTGTTCAACCAACAACAGAGCAAGACCAGATGCATTCCTTGACTTTTACTTTAATAAAGTCTACAGATCACATCCAGGCTCAACTATACCTAGATTACCATCTATAATGTCATCAATTGTCATTCTCATCTATCACCAGACCATTTCACCTGAAATAACACAATTTTTATCTCATTGCAGCAGAAGCTGTTGCCTGTAGCATGTATTGAACTCACAGTGCTCGCATTTGCAACTATCATGATCAACCTCATACAATCCAAGCTCTTCAACAGAAGCCCAAATCCTTCATAGGGTCACCAACAATGCCAACACAACGGAAACCTTCATGAAATCATTATGTAACAAAGAATCTTGTTCTTTTATCCATACATAAAATTAAAACAACACAACTTCCTTACTTCACTGATGCACCAACAAATTGATGTCGAAACAATACAAAAATTCTCATTCATTTTGATGTAACATCCAATGGTACTCACAATGTATTGGTTCCCTGCTAGCTCAGAAAACTCTGTTCATTAAGCTGCAATCATCATTTATCTTCAGACGAACCAAGTGGGAAAAGCCATTAGTATTGGCAATGTTAGTATCATCAACTGACATAATGGTGAAAAGCAGTT